>SNQJ01S0034728.1:151426-164306 GCA_010110895.2 Picea sitchensis
TTTTAAGGAGAGCAGTGAGAGGGGTCACAATCTTCCCATAATTCCAAACAAACTTGCGATAATAACCTGTTAAACCCAAAAAACCATGCAAGACTTTGATAGTCTTGGGGAGAGGCCAATCCTACATTGCTTCAGTATTTTTAGTATCCACCCGGACACCATCCTTGCCGACAATATGACCCAAGTACTCTACTTCTAAGGCGCCAAAAGAACATTTAGATATTTTGAAAAAAAATTGGTGCTGAGAAAGTAGATAGAGAATTTGATCGACATGGGAAAGATGGGATTTCCAAGTTTTTCTATATATGATAATATCATCAAAGAAAAATAAGACAAAATGACATAGAAAAGAAAGGAAGACATGATTCATGAGGCTTTGGAAGGTGGAGGGGGAATTACACAAGACAAAGGGCATGAACAAAAACACATAGTGACCCTCATGAGTGCGAAAGGCAGTCTTGAGTATGCCAACTTCTTGCATACGTATATGGTGGTAGTCAGAACGCAGATCAATTTTAGTGAAGTATTGAGCACCACTCAACTCATCCAAGAGATCATCAATGACATGAATGGGAAAATTGTCCTTGATGGTGAGTTTATTGAGGGAACGAAAGTCATGACACATGTGCCAAGTAACTTCTTTCTTAAGTACCATGACCAGAGAGGAAGAATAAGGGCTGGTACTGGGGTGGATAACACCCGCTTGGAACAATTCTTGCACTATAATTTCATTCTTTTGGGCAAAGGGATGATGATAAGGGAGAACATTGGGAGGAAGACTGCCAGGAACAAGGGGAATGGAATGATCATGAACATGACGAGAAGGAGGAAGTCCCTAAGAGGTGGAAAAAACATCTTGATGTGTGGAAATAATAGCTTGGAGGTTAGAATGCAGAGAGGGTGTCTCAATGACTCAAATAGAATGGAATTGAGAAATAATACCGGAGTGGCCTTTCTTGAGGAGATTTCCCATGTGATGGGAACTAATGATCTCAGGAGAACCCACTGTGAGACCTTGGAATTGATACCTTTGTCCCTCTTGTTGGAATTGCATAGTTAATTCCTTAAAATCCATAAGAATGGGACCCAAAGTGGGTAACCATTCAACACCTAGCACAATTTCACAACCACCCATGTCAATGGAAAACATATGATATTTCATGTGGTAATGTACAATTTGAAAAATAACATTTTCACAATTCCCACCACATTTCATGGAATGACTATTGACTATCATAATTTGAAAATTATTGACAACACGAATATAGAAATTGGTTTCCGGGGCCATGTGATGATGAATAAAATTGTGGGTGCTACCAATGTCAACAAGGATGATGGCCTTCTTGTGCTTAATAAAGCCAATGATCTTGAGGGTTTATGGAGTAGAAAATCTAGTGAGGGCATGCAAGGAAATAAGTGGGTCAACTTCAACTGGGTCAGCAGGCTCCTGGGTAGCATCGGGAAGGGATGGATCATCAACAAGGGGAACTGTCACATCATCTTCAAGAACATCTTCGGAAATGGCCATAAAATGTTTTTATTCCTTACACTTGTGCCCCAGGAAATATTTTTCATCAAAATTATAGCAAAGACCCTTCAGTTGGCTTTCAACCATTTCAACACTAGTTAGTATCTGGACCTTGAGGAGAGTGACAGGGGGGTTAAGATTAGTGGGTCAAGGGTGAGGAACAAAAGAGGGATTTTTGTTCTAGGAGAAAACAACTTGTTGGGCCTCTTTAGCATGTGTAGTAGATTCCAACCAAGTCTGAGGGAAGAACATGAGAACCTGGGATCATATTTCATCCTTGAGGCCACTGATAAAGAATTCACGGAATAACACATCGAACATGCCCTTTGTTCGAAAGGTCAAATGATCAAAAGAAGTGATAAATTATTCCACTGTGCTTGACTATTTCAACTTGGTCAAACGACCGAGATAGTGGGTATCAGTATCAAAGAGGGCATAGAGATCTACAACAAACTAGGTCCATGCAATATACCCCTGACGTGAATTTTTATGTCATTTACACCATTTCCATCGTTCATGAACTAGATAGAGGACAACATAGCGAAGTTTGGCCAACTTGTCAGTAATACCATGCAGAGAAAAATAATGCTCCATTTGAGTGACCCAACTCGTCAGATCGAAGCCATCTAATTTATTTACCTCTACATGGGGAAGACGAGGTTCATGATGAAAGGAGTTGGGTTTAAAATATAGAGACTGAGAGGAATCAACATCGGGTTGGTCTGAGGAGGAAGGACCCATAGGGAAGTGCATCAATTGATTGATAGTAGACTGGAGGGAAGTAAATTGGGTTGTGAATTTGTCTTCCATGGTGTCAAACTTGTGCTCTACTATTTCAATGTAGGAATTGTTAGAGCCAATCTCAGATTTCATATGTTCGATGGACGCATGGGCTTAATTGATGGGCGCTTGGATTTCTTGGGTGCGAGTGGTGACCATTTGGAAAGGGGAAGTGCAGGAAAGGAAAAATGGGTGCGTGGAACCATAAAAAAGGAATTATAAGTGATAGGTACCACGACGATCAGTGCGAGAAGGGAAATATATTGGAATAGGTGGAAAAATAGGGAAAATGGGAAGGGTCCAGGTCCACTGAAACAAAAAGGATTAAAAATGAAGGGTATGGTTGCGATCAGGGAGAAAAGGGGAATCCAATGGAATAGGTCCCAGATAAGTGTGTCGGCAGGACCACTATACTCGTTTTTTTTACTCATGCAGTTATACTCTGGCCTGAAGAATACTGCAGTGATGAAATGCCCAAATGATGAACATGAGGAAATATGTAGTAATTTCACAACCTAAATGCATAATACATGGTTTCGCGACAATATATCTTGTCTGTTCTATTTTTTTTTTTTCTTAGTTTTTGTCCCAAGGGTTATGGTATTCAAGGGTTCTATAGAAAAGGGTTTTCCATGTGTTATAGATATCTGATATACATGCGGGGTCCAACAGTAATAATCGGCCCCATATCTCAGGGCACCAACTAAGAAGGCTAGACCGTGCCCCTATTTGTACTACCCGACTACCCAGGTACTAGAGAGTATCTTCACGAGTGTTGTTCTAGGTGGCACTATAGAAGTCAGGCGGCCAATCGATTTAGCTATGAATGGATTCAGGAGATCTAGGCTAATTCGTATACATGTGTTGTCTGATGCACTACCACTCGAAGGGGTACCAACAGTGGTTACAAGGGTGTCCAATAGATGTGCGCTTAAGTACCACTTGTATTTCCTGCATGTATGAATCCCAGACCACGGGTTTATGTGTATAACAAAAAATCTTTGTAGCTTTAAGATGCTAGAATACGTCTCTACCTTGGAAATAAACTAACCCACAATTTTCTGTCGAGGAAGGTGCTCTGATACCACTTGTAGTATTCTAGATATAAAATAGTATGCAGAACAGAAATAATTAGCTAGAAATGGCAGAAAAACAATGATATAACTAGAACAATACCAAAATAATACTAGAAGGAGCACTTTGATTATTGAGAGAAATTTTCACTTGCCTATTCGAGGGGGAAACCTCCAGTAGAGTAGATCTCTATTACAATAATATCCAAGACAAAACTTCTCATACCCTCTATTCCTATTTATACTAAATCTATCTATCCAAAAGAACAATATAGAGGAAGATCCTTCTAGAAGAGAAAACTTCTATTAGGTCTTATTACATTTGACTTATTCCTCCTTATTGGTAGGCCTTATTAATATTGACCTTTATTACATGGAAATATATTATTCTACCCACTTGAGGGGTTAGGTAGTTTAGGTCCCTAACATTCTATGTACTGCAAACATGATTTTCTAGGCTCTAAAATTTTGTCCTTCAAATATGATTGGTACATTATTATGGTTGTATCATGCATCTCATGCACTCTCCTGCTGAGTGCATCAACCACCTTTTTCTCTTTACCTTTTATATTCTTTATATCAAAGTCATATTCGCTGAGGAATTATAACCACCTTCTTTTACCGAAATTTAGAGTCGATTGTCGAAACAAGTATTTTATACCACTATGGTCTGTCCTTAACTCAAAAAAATTTCCCATGAGGTAGTGCCTCCACATCTTCAAGAAATGCACTATAGCTTCCAATTCCAAATCTTGAGTAGCATAGTTCCTTTCATTCTCTTTTAATTTCCTCGATTAATAGTAGACCACAAACCCATTCTAACTAAGAACTCCACCCAATCCTTCTTTACATGCATGAGTGCATAAAATGAAATTTCCATTTGGATCAACAATATTTAGTATTGGAGAACTTGTTAATAAATGTTTCAAGTGTTGGAAAGTCCTTTCACAATCCAATGTCCATTCAAACTCCACACCTTTCTTTTGCAAGGAAGTGATTGGGTGTGCAATCTTTGATAATACTTCAATAAATATCCTATAGTAACCTGCAAGGCCCATGAATGACATCACCTCTGAGATGTTCCTTGGTGTTGGCCATCCTTCAATGGCCCTTATATTTTATGGATCAACTGTTATCCTTTTTTCTGAAATGATATGGCCCAAATAATGAATTTTCTTTTGGTAGAATGAGCACTTGCTCAATTTGGAATACAACTGATGCTTCCTCAATATTTGTAATACCATACTCAAGTGTTTCTCATGATCTTCTTCAGACTTAGAATATATAATAATATAATACAATAAGACAATGGCGAACTTATCTAAGTAATCCATGAAAATTCCATTTATTAAACACATGAAGACAACTGGTGCATTTGACAACCCAAATGGCACCACAGTGAACTCATAATGGCCATACCTTGTTTTGAAGGTAGTCTTGCTGAGGTATTCTTATTTAATTCTTACTTGGTGATAACCTAAACTAAGATCAACATTGGAGAATATTTTTGCATCTTTCAGCTGATCAAAGAGGTCATCTATTCTTGGAAAAAGGTACTTATTCTTCACAGTTACCTTGTTCAACTACCTAAAGTCGATGCAAATTCTCAATGTTCCATCCTTTTTCTTCACAAACAATATTGGGGCACCCCAAGGTGACACACTTGGGCGTATGTACCCCTTTTTCAGAAATTCTTCCAATTGCATTTGCAATTCCTTTATCTTTGGTGTACTCATCCTATAAAGAGTCTTAGATAGTGGAGCTTCTCTTGACACCATATTAATGGAGAAGTCAATATATCTCTTGGGTGTCAATCCTATTATTTCCTTGAATACATCTTCAAACTCTTTTAGGAATACATAATCTTCAATATTTGGTACCTTGTCTTTAGGTGTCTCTTCCATATGAGTTAGAAATATTTGACACCCTTTCCTATAACTCTTCTTCAACTGCAAGGATGAAATTTCTCTGAGGGTTACTTCCCTGGGAATTCCTTGTACAACCCTTAAATTCCCTTTCTCATCCAAGCAAGTAAATTCCTTATTATAATAGTCTAGGACAACATGATGTTGGTCCAACCAATCCATACCAAATAGGCAGTCATAGGAACCTAAAGATATGATGTTCAAATATTCCTTAGTGCTCAATCCATTCATGTCCATTGGGAATGTCTTAACCATCTAATTAATTTTTATTTTAGCTCCTATAGCTAGCTGCACCCTCCAAGGTTTTCCAAGATTGCTTCTTGAAAATTGAAATCTTTCCACCATCTTAGAATCTAGATAACTATGACTAGCTCCTGAATCAATTAAAATAACAATGGTTTAGTCATTGATTTTACCTTCCACTTCAATCATGTGTGACTGAAACTCAACTTACTTGTTATCCAAGGATGTGTATATCCTAGGTACATTTCTTCCCATGTCCTCCATTGTTTCAACTTGATGTACAATGTAATCATTCTTCATTTTTTTTCCTCTGTGAGGGAAATCTCTCAACACATGATCTCCTCCACAACCCCAACATTGAATAGGTGGTTTCCTTGGTATTTTCCCTATTTCCTCTATCATTATGGGTTCTTTAGAGGTTGGTTTTCCTTGAGAATTATTTTTGAAGAATAGTGGCTCGATTTCCCTCTTCCTCTGGTCCATCATACTTTTCTTTTTTTTCTACCCATGTCCTTTGGAAAGTTGTTCTTCCTCTATGCTGATCATAAAGGAATTTATCCCTCCTTATAGTTTCCTCTAGTGTCTTGGGATCATCATACTGTATCTTATCAATGATAAAATATGGCATCCCGCTCCGATACCTCTAAATATTAACTTTCTCCTCCTTGATTAAAGAAACATACTTCAACAACTCTAAAAACCTCGTTTCATATTCATCTATGGTCATACCCCCAAGCTTGAGTTCAAAAAAATTCTTCATTTTCTTATCATTGTATCGCTTAGTCAAGTATTTATTTTGGAAATACTTCTTGAATTCCATCCAAGTGACCTTCTTCTCATCAATGTGTTGTACCTACACAAATTGATCCCACCACATTGATGTTTTTCCCTTGAGATAATAAATGAAAATTCTTCCTTCTACTTGTGAAGAGTAGTTATGAAATTGGAAATACTTCCTCATTCCTAGTAGACATGTCTCTGCATCCTCATCCTTGTTTTTCTCACCATCAAATGTAGGAGGCTTGATTTTTTTCATTTCCCTTTGTAGCTCATGCACCCCATACCTTTTCTTATGCTTCTTAACAATTGATGGACTTGAAATTTTGTGTTCTCTCTTAGTTGAATGATTTAGAGAATGATGGTGATTCCTTCCAACACTTCTTGTTATTCCCCTCTCATCACGAGACCCGTGACTCCTTGATTTTCTTGACTCAATCTCCTTACCCATATTTTTCTCTGTTCTATCCAAGATTTGCATTAAATTGATGTTGAAGTCTTCCTGTTGCTCCTTGGATTTCATAAGCTTCTCATTCTCAACTTTATAACTTTTGACATCATTTTTCAGACTTTTAATAGTCTCTACCAAGTTCATGCTATATTCCTTACCTTCTCCATGCCATTTGATTTTGTACCTTCATTTCCTATATTTAAATACATCCCTCTGATCTCATCTTCATCGCTGTAATCCCCCTATGCATATTCTGTGATTTTTAATTTTGTAGTGATCATGTTTTGATATAAATGTTGTTAATTCTACAAAATGTGTAGCCAAAAACAATTATTAGGCTTAACAATTTACAATTACATAAAATTTCATATGATCTTGTTCCAATAATGTATCATAATTCTTTCTTTCATGAATCCTCCCAAAAATGTCTCAATAGTTAGATTATTTTCATCTGTGTGGACTCATGGACTTATGAACTCGCAGACTCATGGAATCATAACTCTCCCTTTCATAAGTCCTTCTGAAGAGTTCCCATACTTAACCATTTTTCCATTTCTTCAGACTTGCAGACTCACAAACTCATGAACTCATGATAAGTCCCAACACTTAACCATTTTTCTACTTCTTTAGAATCGCAGACTCATGGACTCACGATAAGTCCCAACACTTAACCATTGTTCCACTTCTTTAGACTCACAGACTCACGGACTCATGGACTCATGATAAGTCCCAACACTTCATCATTTTTTTCCACTTCTTCGGACTCGCGGACTCACGGACTCATGGATCCACGGTCTTGTAACATTTCTTTCATAATTCCATTTGAAAAGTCTCAACACTTAACAATTTTTCCACTTATTCAGACTCGTGGACTCACAGACTCACGAACTCATGATAAGTCCCAAAACTTAACCATTTTTCCATTTCTTCGGACTCACAAACTCACGAACTCATCATAAGTCTCAACACTTAACTAATTTTCCAATTCTTTGGACTCACAGACTCATGGAATCGCGGGCTCACAGAAGCATAAATATACCTTACATAAGTCCATCCAAAGAGTTTCCATACTTAACCATTTTTCCACTTCTTCAGACTTGCAGACTCATAGACTCATGATAAGTCCCAACACTTAACCATTTTTCCACTTCTTCAGACTCACGGACTCATGAACTCATAATAATTCCAACACTTATATGTTTTTACCTTTGCGAACATGTGGACTTGCATACTCATGGACTCATGGGATCATAATAAGTCCAACACTTAGTCGTTTTTACCTTTGTGGAATCACAAAATCACAGACTCAAGGACTCATAATAAGTCCAACACTTAGTCGTTTTTACCTTTGCAGACTCATGGAATTGTGGTCTCACGGACTCACAGAATCATAATAAGTCCAAAACTTAGTTTTTTTTACCTTTTCAGACTTGTAAACTCACGAAATCACAGACTCACGGACTCATAATAAGTCCAAAACTTAGTCGTTTTTACCTTTCCAGACTCACAGACTCACGAAATAATAATAAGTCCAACACTTATCCATTTTTACCTTTGAGGACTTGTAGACTTGAGGACTCACAGACTCGCAATAAGTCCAACACTTAGCCATTTTTCCACTTCTTTGGACTCGCAGACTCACGGACTTGTGGACTCACGAAAGCATAAATCCAACACTTAGATTATTTTCATATCCCTATCTTTGTGTACCTACCATCATGGAATTACACATCACTTACTACCACTTCAGCTAAAACATGGCACCCCCACGTCATGTTGACATCGGCGTACGAAAAAATACCAAATTTTTTCCAATTTCGCCTATTTTCCAGAATTTCAAAAATGCTGAAATTCACCCAAAAATGGAATTCCGTCTTGGGTCATCATTAAATATTTGTGACTAATATTAATACAACAAATTCAAGACATGTACATATACATTTGTACCCTTCTTTCAAATTTGACTCTTTCACTTCGAATTTGCCATTATTAACTGCAAGAAATTGGGGCTTTTGCCCAATTTCATTCCATTTCACCATGGTCGCTCGACAACCATTAAATTTATTCAATTTCATTCATTTGGAAATAACCTTATAGTGAATTTGAATTCGTCCAATTACAGGTCTAAATTTTCTCAGACAACGATTAAATTCTGGAAAAAATCATCCTTGGACCAATTTTCCCAAATTCCTTATGAATTTAACAACACAAATTGGGGTTTGGCCCAATTTCACTTGGTTGCTCCAGTTTCCACCACAGAAACACTGTAATTTGTTTTCCAAAAAAATTGCAAACAAACTCTTCCTGACATTTTTTCAAATAGTTCGATTGCAACCTCTATAATTTCACTTTTATGCTCTGATAAATGGCCCATGCAGGCTCAATGTTGCAACCTGGGATCTGGTACCAATTTGTAATGTCCCCATTACCGAAAAATAAACAAAATTTTCTCTGATACCAATTTGTAACATACCCAGCCACCAATTGGGTTATGACACTTAAACATTTTTTAGATCTGATACCACTTTGTAACATTCCCATTATCACAGACTCAACAACATGCTCTTGTAACGTTCCCAGTCTTGAGCTAGAACACACCATGCAGAATTTCAAATTATGATACCATTAGATTAAATAATAAGTTCCCATATGAACATAGTTAAGCGAAAAATAGTAACAACATGCATGCAACAATAACAATTCATATATAGAATTTAAAAACGAATGTTCCATTACAAAAGACTCATAATTGCACACACATAGTAATTGAAATAATCACATAAAAGACACTTGTCCCAGGAAAATAAACACCAACTGCATGAATACCTTCCACGCTCCTCCCATCCTTAAACCACACTGCTCATAATCTCAACAATGGGTCACTCCTGAGTTGGGGATAAACTCTACCAGGTCAAAGGGAAACCCTAAGACAGTCTAAGGTCTGATAAGAAGCATAATTGTTCAATCCAAGGTTCCCAAATACTACAACTAGACTACAATATCTCATTACCCACATTCATGTCCCACCCCATGAAGTGTTCCCCTTCTCTTCTCAACAGTCCCTTGAATTCCCCACTTCCCTTCCAGGGCTTCAACAACATTCCAAACATGAAGTCTCAAAGCCCTGTAGTTATTTCCTAGTGCACTGGGAAACAGTTCTGAGTAGTTTCTTCTCTAGAGAAATTACTCACGGGATTGACAACCCACTTCTTCCATCCTACGGGCTTGACGACCCACTTCTTCCATTCATCTCTCGAGCTAACAATACAAGTACTGTAAGGTACGATTCATAGCTTCCTCTGTGAAGTAATAATCCAATCTCCCCCTTCACACTATATCCTCTAATATATATATGCATGTGTCCTTTAAGACACTTGGAACCTAAGGGACTCCCTTGTCCCTACTTTAAAAGTTAGGATATATACATATCCATTATTGTATATTTAAGGAATACTAATATAATATTCCATTGATATTAATCCCCCTATCTTATCCCCTTCCTATACTCTTAGCCCCCTCTTTCCCTTTCTAGTGGAATTTACTCCCCCGTACTCATTTGTGGATCTGTCTGTAGTAGATATGTGTTTTCATTAATAATATGAGTGTTTACATATTAAAAAATAGGCTCTCTAGCCTTTAGAATCTAGGCTCTTCGACCTAATAATCACATAATCCTTTTGTCCTATAACAACTTGGCTCACCAGCCTATAAAAAATTTACATTTATATGTACAATTGGGGTTCGACCTAGGGGTATTACACATAAGATACAAGAAAGCATGAGAACTGTGGTAACTCTATACAAGGTCACAAATAGCTACTCAGAATTAGAATTTAGGATGAAGCTAACACTAGGAAAAAGGATAGTGATCGACCCACTAATAGATTTGACAAGAGAATCCCCACCACCTGAGCCAGTAACCATAGTCAAGGAACGACCTACAAAAAAGAATAAGAGACAACTTGTAATTGTTGAGTCTTCATAAGCCACTCCGTTAGAATAACCATCTACGTTGGTCGATGAGGAGATCACGATCGACTGGCCAGAGTAGCCCGAGTCTGTCGAAGAAATGCCAATCCAGTTGGCCCAACCAGTCAAAATTGTAGAACAACATGATTTGATCGATCAAATACCAATTCAACTAGTCCATCCATTTGAAGACATATAGCAGCCAATCAGTCTTGAGGAAGTTGACCTCTAGGAAATCAACACCCAGGATGTTAACATTCCTGAGTCAAGACCAATAGTGATTATGACCGATGTACCCATAGAAGTAAGAGCACAACAACATGAACACAGAGAGGAAGCCTTCCTAGAAAATGTTGTGACTAAGGATAGAGTACCAAGTCAGGTGCAAGTTTAGAAGTCTTCCTTGTAGACAGAAACAAAGAAGACGTAGTAGAAGGAAACAACAATAAGGGAACAAGTCGATCAGACTCACTCACTTGCAACACAATCTCAAGAGAAGGATGGGGGGCCAACAATAACATCAGAAAAGAGTAAGAAAAATAAATCCACACAAATTACCTTTAAAGTGACTTGATCATCCAGCCTGTATGGGTCAGCTGTCGAAAATACACTCAAGCYGACCTGATCTAGGCAGATCTCCACACATGGGAGGAACTTTAATTTGTTCACCAAGTTTGTTTGAAGTTGGCAACAAAGTGGTGAAAGTGGTGAATTTATGCTTTTATGAGTTTTACAATCAAACACATTTTTATTAATGCTTTGTGAGATAAATCTCATGCATTTATCATTTTATTTGATTTATGCTTTGTGAGATGCTCATGCATTTTATCATTCTTTAAGCAAGCTTTTGAAAAAAAATCATGCATTCAATTCCTTTTGTAAAATGATTAGTACTTGTGAGGGAAAATGTGCCACATATTTTTCATTAAAATTGTAATTATAGAAATTGGTTTTTATGTGAGAACCACCTCACACCAATTTTCCATTATTCTCAATTATAGGTTGAGATAATTGAGGGCATGGATGAAGAGTCTCGGGTGGTTTTGAGACTTTTCCCATTATGTGCTTGAAGATGGCTTGAGATCCTACATTTATGGATCTTGTTTTTCCTCTTTTGTAATTGGATCCTATTATTGTGGATCTAGGAATTAATGTTTTTTTTCAAGTGTGAGTGAGGAAAAACTATATAATTCCTTATGTGAGCCCTATGTAAGAAGTTGAGTAATGAGGAATTAATGAGTGGAGTTATAGATCCATAGGGCTACTACTCCTAAGCATTGAGAGACTTATTCATGTAAGGAATTGTCCTTCTTGATGTATAAAGAGATATGAGTGTGAGTATTATTCTTGAATCCTCATTGAAGGAGAAGGCATCTCTTATGTAATCACTTATGAGAAGGTCCGAACATCTTTTGAAGAAGGAATGAAAGAGATCAATTTTCCAATTGAAGCGGGTCCAGAGATGTAGCCCAAGAGGGGCGAACTTTGTTACCAAAATTGGTTGTCTCTCTCTGCCTTTGCATATGCTTATTCCATTTTGAGTTATTCACCATAAGCTACATGCATGCACATCCTACATTCAAAGGATATGCACTAATCAATTTTTCAGATCGTTTGAATCAAGTCCTCCGATGGGTCCTTGGTTCTCTTGAAACTTTACCATGAGGCTATTGATCAAATGATAAATTCTACAGTGACTTGTGTTAAATATAATGTAACCTCAACAGTTTCACTGTACACTGCTAGATGTCCTAGCCAGCTGTACTTTCTTTTCTTGATTTTCTTGAGCCTATTTAGCTCAGCTATTTCCCTTTGCACACTACCTTCTTCATTAACTCTTCTCATTGTACTTTCTCCTTACGTTCTCAATATACTGAATACTATTTCTACTCTATTCTCTCTCTCTCTGTAATGTACCAATTGCTCTGATACCAATTTGTAGCGTACCAATTGCTCTGATACCAATTTGTAGTGAACCCTTTCAACACTCCGGGGTTCCCAACCCCCTCAGTTTACCATTCTGTACATGAAATTATAAATAATGTATTTAACAGAATTAAACATACTTAAACTCAGAGTGTAATATATGGGTACTGCTATAAATAATCATTCCATAGCATTTATCATTAATTCA
>SNQJ01S0034728.1:179872-200161 GCA_010110895.2 Picea sitchensis
ATTGTGTTTATTTTAGTTATTGGTGTACATAAAGATTGGTCATTTTAATTGTATACGAATGTTGTTGCATTTAAAGATCTATTCTAACTATTAGAAATATCTTCTATCTCATACACAATTTTTTGATAGAGATATATGTTGAAAGGATCTACCTCTTTTAAACATTGTTTCATTTTATTTAATTCATATACAACAAGAGTTTTGCCCAGGTGTTAGTTGATTTTATATTTCATAGTTTTTTCTTTTAATTTTGATTATTACTTTCATAAAAGATTGCATTTGGATTTACTTATTATTTTTTTTAGAAATATATTTTCAAAAACTCTCCTCTCGTAGGAGTAATATTTTGAATCTGGTTTGAATTACTTTATGTTAAATATATATCTAAATTTAGATTATTTTTATAAATAGTGTGTTTTCATTATTTATATTAGACATTGTACATATTTGAGATAGTAATAAGTGTAAGTTTAAAATTAGTTTAATTTTTTTATTAGATTTTAAGTTAAGATAATAATGGGTAAATGGACCCATAACCAATTAGAATCGCCATTTCAACGGATAAGGGTCTAATTTGGGACGTTGACCAGGTAATTTTACTCAATGTTGATTACGATCATTTTTTGTCCATCGACATTTTTGGCGCTAGAAGGAAGTCCTAAGATAATGAATGGACAAGAAACCACATAAAAATGGTAGCCATCCTAAGAGATCACCTTCGTCCTCGGTATCCCCTGCAGCTTCCAGATCCTCATCTAGATATGCATTTATAAATCCTGAAGTTGTTCATGGTATTCTAACTCATTCATCTCAGTTTGAACCTTCAGTTCAAAGCTTGTCCAATAGTTTTCCTATTGTTAACCTTTTATCTTGGATTTCTTCAAAACCCATGTTTTCACCTTAAGTTCAACGAATCCGGCAACAAATAGAAAATCTCATAAATTAGGGTGAATCTTCACAGGGATCTGTAGAAATTGATAAGTCAATTATTCATGAGCATGGAGTATTAACTAGAGAACAAAGTCAAAATTTAGGTGTTGAACCTCTTGAATTCCCATTACATTCACAACCACCTAGAAGAATTCTTACAGTGGTTGGTGGTGGTAATTGCCCACCAACTCCTCTAGATACAACCTCAATCCTCCCACCATCACCACCTTTCCCTCAACCTACCACTATCGCATGAAAATAACCAATGATAGCTTGGATAACACTAGGAGAAGTTAATGTTCCTGGAGATCAACATGATCTTTCAAAAAATTCTGATAAATGGTTACCTAAATTTGATCCTGCATCAAAACAATCTCTGGATGAACATATAGGTAAATTTATGTTAGCCATTAACCTCAAAGGTGTTGAGGAAGAAGATGTGGTTTGTAGGTTTTTTCCATATACTTTTGAAGGAGAGGCTTCTACTTGGTATTTTTCATTGCAGGCTAATTCAATCGCAAACTAGGATACTTTTGAAGATCTATTTATTAAAATCTTTGGTGATGATAAAACTCCATCCACTTTTCTGGTAGAACTTTCCAAGATCAAGATGGTTTCAAAAGAAAAAATTAAATATTTTAATGAGAGGTTTCTTAAACTGCTTAATAAACTGTTTGATACTTCAAAACCCAGAGTTGATATTCAGATCGATTTGTATTCTTCTTCTTTTCCAATATCAATTTATATGTTTGTTAAACGAGAAACCAATAATACTTTAATTGAAGCAATTCAGGAAGATTTGGAAGTTGAAAAGGAAATGTCTAGCATTGTAAATAAATCTTCAGCTGAAGAGCCAAGGTCTTCTCAAACAGTAAAGAAGGAGATTATGGAAGAAGAAAAGAAGGATAAATATTCTTTTGATATAAATAGTCTTCAGAAGGTTATCAAAACCACGGCCAATGAAATGGTCGACGTCAAAGGAAATATTTTTGAAGTGTCCAATAGACCATTTAGACATTTCATCAAGGAGAATGCGAAAATACCTCCTGGTGGTTAGATTTCTACTCTTGAAAGTGAGGAAGTTAATGTGGATGAAGAAGAGGTTGATGAAGATGAAGTACGAGATACAAATATTTTGTGGGATATCAATGGAATTTTTGATGAAGAAGAAACTTGGGAATCTCATTTTTCTCAAGCCAAAAGAAAAGGTTCACCTTCAACTTCCAGATCTTATCCAACAACTACGGTTTCAAATAAAGAATCAAATGAAGGCAGGTCAAATTCTAATACTTTAATCATTGTTGATAAGATTGAATATGATATTGTATAAGACATGAAGAAGACAAGAACAAATATTTCTTTGTTTGAATTAAGCAAGCTAAATCTCAAAATAATAGTTTGTTAAAAGTTTTAGGTGCTACTGATAAATCATCTTTACCATCTTCCACAGTAGCAAATAAAGAAAAAAAGACAACTGCTGAGAATTCTTCATTTAACAGACAAGTCGGTGCAATATTTATTGGTGATAGATCCAATTCACATACTCCTCCTTTCCTTCTTACTTTAGAAATATTTAACAAAAATGTACACAATTGTCTGGCTAATTCAGGTGCCTCGTCGAATATTACGCCTTATTATGTTTGTCTCCAAATTAATGCTCAACCAAAAAAATTAACTATACATATTTTTCATCTATACATAACAAAAGTAAAAGTGTTAGGATAATTAAAGGAAGTTTTGATTAGAATTTCTTCCAACCCTAAAGAAATTCAGATCATTGATATCATAATTGTTGACAGTCCTAATGCCTATGGTTTGATTTTAAGTCTAGATTGGTCTGCAAAACTTAATGGTTTTTTCTCCACAGATTGGTCACACCTTTGGCTTCCTTATAATGGAAAACCCAACCATATCAGGATCGATAAGGAAAAACATATGAAATTTATTGTTATTGATTTGGAAGGACTAAATGAACCTGATATTTTTTACAATTCCATTATAGGAAATTACTTAGCTGATTCATTATTTGGAAATTTTGTTGCTGGAATTTCTCCTTTTCAGCAAAATTTTGGTTCAGAAATTGAGAATTATTCTCAAAATGATCTGTCATGATGCATTAATTTTGTAGATAAGGATGTACATACTGATGTAAATAATGATGTAAATAAAAAAAAATGGAAACTTATTTTCGATGGATCTAAATCTAAAGAAGGTGCAGGTGCAGGGTGTATTCTAATCAATCCAAATGATGAAAAAGTCATGCTTACTTGTATACTTGAGTTTCAATGCACTACCAATATTGTATAATATGAAGCGTTGGTTCAAGGATTAAAGAAATCTATCAACATTGGAGTACAAGATATCAAACTATATGGTGATTTTGAAATCATATTTAAACAAGTACACAATATGATTCATTTTGTTTCAAATCATTTAAAGAATTACCAACAACTTGTTCAATATATGATATGTAATTTTTCACCATTTAATATTACACCATATGCTAGAGTATTGAATGTAAATGCATATATGTTAGAAAATGTAGCCTCTAGACTCATTCCTTCAGATGATTTTGTTCCTGATAGGTTTTTTGTAGAGTTTTTTTTTCCGACCATCAGTCCCTGATAATATAAGCAATTGGAAGGTGTTTAATGATGATGAGGATATTTCTAATTTTATCAACTATGAAGGAATTTGGAAAATTTCATCAATGATGAAGACAACCATGATCGAAATATAAAAAAGTTTGCTGAAAATAATAATACTAAATCTGGAAATATTATTCCTCATTATGTTGTTAAACTTGAGGTTTTTTATGATTTAAAAGACATATTTAGAAAACCTACAAACAAAAAAACTAATAGCTCAACTTTGAATTTCGATATCATAAATATGGGTACTGATCAATGTCCACAAACAATTAATTTTGGAAAATATTGCACACCAGCTGAAAAATCAACATTCATTAAACTGCTAAAACAATTCAAAGATTTATTTTCATGGTCATATGGTTATTTAAAAACCTATAACACTTATATCATACAACACACCATACCAATGCTTCTTTAATCCAATCCCATAATACAAAATCTTAGAAAGATCCATCCTAATCTGGAAAATCGGATTAAAGATGAGTTAAACAATTTGCTCAAATCCAAGATTATTTTTCCAGTTAGACATTCCCAATGGGTATCCAATATTGTTCTAGTGAGTGTTGTCGTAAGTATGGAATCTTGCTAAATCCTAAGAAATATGTCTTTGCACTTCAAGAAGGTAAACTATTGGTGTTGATTAATTGGGTTGGTTTTCATCAATGTCAACCATCGAAGCAATTCCGGTAGAAAATTCTAGTAGCCCCAACAATATGGTTAAGGGACTTCAGTTTGTTTGATGTATGATGGTATGAAGATTAATATATTTTTAGGTAAAACTACTCCAGATGGATAGTACATGTCATGTCATTTATGTGGAACATCACATAACTCCTCATGATTAAAAAGTTACGGCCTTGTGAAGTTGGAGAACCTTCATGAGTTATCTAGAAGGTCAAAGAAGTCAAAGTATTCTAGAAGCTCCTAGAAAAAGGTTGACTATTCAAGTGGGTGAAACTAGGAGTTAATCATGGGTTAAGTTTTTGCAATAAGAAAATAATTAAAAATAATGCAGTTGCAACTAGAAGTGGAGAATTTACTATTTGTATCAAAGTGGGTTAGAAGTGGACAAGTTTTTAAAAGTGGGTTAGCCCTAAAAGAAGGAAATTGGGTTAAGTTGGTTAGAAGGTAACCCCTTGAGGAAGCTACATGGAAGTATAAATAAGAGAGCAAGGCTATCCTATTGGAACCTATTGAGCACATTGAATATCTATTATTTTGTAAGGTTTATTGCAGGTACTCATTGATACATCTGAAGTTGCACAAGTCTGAGGTAGCACGAAGGGTTTACAGTGAAAGTTTCAGAACTACAAGAAATAGTAAAAAAAAAAACTAGTTTTTTAAGTGTACGTAGGCTGCAGTGGTGAAGGGTGTGTACATATGTGGTATTTCAGTATAACAGGGCGCGTACATGTGAGAAAAGACACAAAAACTTAAGAATATGAATATGACAGGTCTCTAGAGTCTGAAAGCAAGATCCCAGGACGATCTACAATGATCAGGTACAACAGATCCATCTATAGGCTTAAAATATATGTCTTATTTCTATAAGTAGTTGGATTTTTTTTCTACATGATAAATGGTTATGGGGGTTTGAGGATTTTCCCTAGAGAATCTATTGGATGCATGGGACTTACTATATAAGTYAGATCTATAGAAATACAATTCTGGTATAATTTATCATTGGTACATCTTGTTTGTGTTGAGGCACATATTGTATTTCTTGGMATATGGTTGAGGGATTTTGTGAGACATGGTTGAGAGTTTGTATTTGTGTAGTGGTTGATGTATTCAGAGGTTGTATATCAGTTAGGTTTTGATGTCYAGTTCATGTGAGGGTTATTATACTTGTTCATGATTATACACACTTGGATGGAACATGACTAGAGAKATATATATGCACTTGGTTAAGGGATTTGTATGAGGATGTATGCATAAGGAACAACTACAATATGGACATACTGATATGTTGCAGGTTGATGTGACAGAGGCAACAAAGGGTCATAGTTTTTTAGGAAAGAGAAAACCCTAGTTTTCAGAAGGTGTATGGAGGTTGCAGTATAGAAAGGTTGTGTACATATGCGGCCTGCAGTATAGAAAGGGTGCGTACATACGCGTGCTACAACACATACAATTCATGTACCTATTGGGTTTTGTTTGTTCAGGTAGAGTAGAGGTACATGTTGCTTACATGTTAGTGGAATAGGTTGGTTACAAGTTGTTGGCACAGATTTGTACAGGTTTATAGTGGTACATCTCATAGTGACAATGTGGAAGTGGTTTCATCATTTTCCATATATTTCAGGGAAACAATATGGGGAAAGAACATGTGGTTGTATCCAAATTCCGGTTGTAGCTAAAGAACATAGGGGGTTTTATCCTCATTTTGGTTGTAGCCAAAGAATTGGGGAGTTGGAGCTTCCCTCAGGTTGTATCCTGGAAATATAGGGGGTCAGAGCCTCCTTCCAGTAGCAGTTGGAGAACAAAGGAAGTTGGTGCTTCCAATGAATGTAAATTTTAAAGACATATAAGAAAAAAACATTTTGTGTTTTTCTCTCGCATTGGTTTTACACGTAAAAATATTGGTGTACTATGCATGTGTGTGATTGTTTATTGTTTATGGTTTATTTACTCTTCACTTATTGGATGATAATTTTACATTGATCATAAAGATAAATAACACTTACATACCATGGTTAAAAGGATTAAAAATCTCTATTACTAAGTGACCCCCCCTCTCAGTAATCCAAGAATTGGTATCGGAGCAGGTTCCTTCATAAATCAGTTTAACCACTGAAAGGTAGATCATAGAGAGAAACAATATGTATACAAATGGAATACCACAACTTGATGGATAGAACTATGCATTTTGGAGTAGAAGGATGAAAAAATATGTAGAGGCACATGGATTTGAGGTTTGGAAATTAGTTGTAGATGGATATAAAGAACTAGCGGTTCCGCCAACAAATGACAACGCAAGAAAAACTCAGTCTAAATAATTCAAAATCCACAAATGAGCTTTTGAATAGTCTTTGTGATTCAATATATGCCAAAGTTATGCATTGCAGCTCCACTAAAGAGATTTGGGAAAAACTTATGTATCTTTATGAAGGAGATGCAAAATTCAAGGAAACAAAGCTTCAAACTTATAGAGGTCAATTTGAATAGCTAAAGATGAAGGAAGATGAGCATATTGCAGCTTACTTATTATGAGTTGATGAAACTGTGAATGCAATCATATGATTGGGAGAAGAAGTTGATGAATATCTTCCAATAAGATTTGATCCTAAGATCTCAACAATAGAAGAAAGAGAAGATCTAGACTCAATACGCATGGATGAAATACATGGAATTTTCACATCTTATGAATTGAGAACTAAACATGAGAATTCAATTATAAAAGAAGAAGCATTCAAAGCATCCAATAATTCAAAGAAAAAGGGGAATAAAAAAGAAAAATAATATAGCAACAACAATGACATCTCAGAAGACGATGAAGAAGTAGCCAACTTTTTTAGAAGACCGAAAAAGAGAACTGATGATAGATATAGAGGTAAGATTCCATTGATTTGTTTTAATTGTGATAGTATTGACAATTTTGCTAACAAATATCCTCACAGGAAAAATAAAATAAATGAAGAAGATGATTCAAATAACAAACAAACATATAAAGGTAAAAGAGCCAAAAATAAAGTCTTCAAGAAAAGTTTCTCCACCAAAGAAGACTCTATTCATGGCAATAGAAAACTCCATAAAGAAGACACAAAACAAGAATATGAAGAGGCATAATTTGACTACAGAGAATAATTGTTGAGTGCCATAGTGTTATAAAAATGGAAAATAAGAAAAACAAATCACTACAGGTAGAACTAAAAAAAAAAAAAAAAAAACACAAAATTCCAACTCTGAAGAATTAGAGAATATGATCTATAATCTAAAAATTCAATTTGAAAAAGACAAAAGAATCAAAGAAGAACTTAAAGAACTGTTGGAAGAAAAGGACAGGATCACTGAAAATTTGGAAGAAGATATTGTTACATTGAGAAAATACCTACAACAGAAAAACATGCAGAACAACTCAAAGGTTTTGGATAGTATTATCAACAGTTAGAGGCCACATCATGACAAGTCCAGGCTAGGATAAAATCAGACAGAAAGAGGCTCAAGCTCCAAAACTAAATATCAAGAAACAAAACCAAGAAGCTATGCAGAGATAGTTAGAGGAGACAAGAAGTTTTACATGGAAGATCATAGGAACACTCCTCCATCTAGAAGATTCATATTTCAGAATCAGTGACAGTCAGAAACAAGAAGGCCTCATGAAGAAGAAGGATTTAGAAGAGTAACTCCCTTCAGAATATCGTCAACTCCTAGGTATCAAACTATATATTTTTGTTTATGTTATCCATGTAATAATTTTGGACATAAATCTATAAATTGCAGAGCTAATAGAAAGAACATAAACTAGTTTGAAATTCATGCACAAAATGGTTATCCAAGAAGCCCAGTGAAACAGAGAGAAGAAGCTACAACATGTTTGAATCATGAGCACTAAAGTGGAATTATACAAGTGAAACCGTTTTGGACACATGGACAAAGATTGTAGAATGACAATCCCTCATAAAGAATCACAACAAAATAACAATAGTCACAGATAGGAGCCTCAACAAAGAATATGGATAAGAAAGTAGAATCAGTTTGACAATCAAGAATGCACACTTTCTCTACAAGATAAACACAAGAAAAATGGTTGGTATGTTGACAGTGGCTGCTCAAATCACATGACAGGTGATGAAGATAGGTTTCTTACATTGAGAAAGGAAAGAGATGGATGATTCTCCTTTGGAAATGATGACTCAACTAGAATCATTGGAAAGGGCACAATCAGAATTGGAAACAAGAATACCAAGGAAGAAAATGTTCTACTAGTGGAAGATATGGAACATAATATTCTAAGTGTAAGTCAAATACATGACCAAGGTCACAAAATTATGTTCGATTCACATAAGTGCGAGATAAGAAAAAAAGGTTCAGGAAAATTGATTGCAACAATTGTAAGAACTTCAAGCAACATATATGTACTAAGTGAAACTGAAAATGAAAAGTGTTGTTTAGGAAAGGAAGATGAAGTTTGGTTATGGCACAAAATAATGGGTCACATAAATTTCAATAACCTCGTCAAAGTCATCAAAAAAGAAGCTGTTAGAGAAATGCCCCACATCACGAAGCCATCCAACACATTATGCAAGCATTGTTAACAAGGAAAACAAACAAAGATAAAGTTCAAATCAAAGGAATACTCAACAACAAGACCACTGGAAATTTTTCATATTGATCTAGTTGGACTAACTAGAATAAAGGGTTTAAAAGGTGATCTGGGATATTTTTGTCAAGTGACTTATTAAAGAATTGCATAAAATGAGCATAAACAAAAGTACACCATAAAGAAGGAAAATATCAAAAGGAAAGAGACATAATCATGCAACATGAACACAAATAACTTGATAACAGAGTTCATCCCTAGTGGACTACGTCTCTTGGTCTTGCTCTCAAATGGGTAGGTCTTTTTATTAACTCCAAAAAAGAATTGGGCAAATTGCATAAGTATACCTCATTATGGAGTTAAGCATATTTTCTTAGATCAGAAAACTAACACCACCACTGCGTTCGTGGCATCATTTTACCTAACAATGACTGTCTCCATGCCTCGATCTGAGTCTGACACTTTCAGGCCCAAGAGACACCCCTGCCTCGGTTACCATGTCACTACCTCTGCAATATATGACTGATAAATCTCGAATTGCATGCCCAGTCTTTCTCGAAAAATGAACCCAAATTCGTACCATACGGACACGCTCGGTCTCACATGTCTCTCCTCCCGTACACTGGCGAACACCCATTCTTATACAATTTGAGGGAAGTTGTGCATTGATTGGTTGTTTGGCATAGTGGTTTTGGATGCTATATTAAGGTGGTAGTTTGGCGAAGGTCCCGGGGTCAAATTCCATGGGACTCCTCTTTTTGGCTCCTCCATTGAAACTTCCACCATATTTGGTGGTGGTTGTTATGAGAATGGCGACGGTTAGCTACATCTAGCGGACCGATGGATATGCCACTATATTTGGTATTTGGTAGATGACATATATATATATATATATATAAACTTTCATTCATGGGGCATCATTGTGCATTTGCATGATGCCACGTGGTAGCCCATGACTGGGCCACGTGGAATCCAATCATTGGCCCACGTCACCTCACTTGCACAGTCAACATGCCATGTCACTATTTTTCCATGTCATCCTGCCACGTGTGTATGGATGCCACGTCAGCCTGAAATCTTTCATACGGATGCCACATGTCCATTACAGATTGTACGGATGCCATGTGGCACTTTTTCATTGGTCCACGTGTTAGCCTGAAATGTACAAATTTGAGTGGCAGCCTTTGGTGTTGCCATGTGGCATACTAACGCTGTCATGACACGTGTCTCCCTCTACACTTTCCACGTATGTTGTATGGACATTGACGTCATCCATATTGATGTTGATGTCAGCAGTAGGGATGCTGACGCATCCCTATTGACTGGGCTAGGTTGACCAAAAATTTGACCGCCTATATATTTTGATCAATAACTCTATTTGATGAGTCGTTTGTACCGTTAGAAATATTGTGACGTGCTCTTCGCGATCATGCAATTTTCACTAAGTTTTGGGAGCTTTGAATTTTTTCTCTTTCATTGTCTGCTGAAGCCATTCTGAGCATCCTGAGTTGCCTCTACACATTCTGAGTTGTTCTTAGCCTTATTTGGATCCTTTTTGGATCAAAAGGTGAGCAATAATTTATGTTATTGGTTGATGATTGTACAAGAATGACTGCAATTTTTTTTCTTAGGAAGAAATCAAAAGCATTTGAAAACTTCAAGGTATACAAGGAAATGGTTGAAAATGAAATGGATTCAAAAATCAAATGTTTGAGATCAGAAAAAGGATGAAAATTTACTTCAAAAGAATTTATATATCATTAAATTACTCAAGATTCCATCCATGAATGTGGAAAATCATCCCTTGGATTTCCCTACAAAGGTTTCCTTTACACACACACATATATCGTGTGTGTGTATTCATTAAAACAACAAAAAATAGAAAAAATTCTCAAACTATTACATTTAATGTGTGTATATGGTGTGTACACACACACATGTATTCATTAAAAGAACAAAAAATAGAGATTTTTTTTCAAAATGTTACATACAACATGTGTTTCTTGGCATTGGATTTTGTGTCTTGCTATTGATTTTGGTAGTTCCATGTTGGTTGGGTGCTCAGTTTGAACCTTGTGTGAGGTGCATTAATTTACTAGCAATGCCATCCACGAATGTGGGGAAACATCCCTTGGGTTTCCTTGCAAGGTTTTCATTCGTGAAACTTCTATTGATTTGTGATGGACATACCTATGAGGCCATGTGCTAAGTCATTTTCGTTTTCCCAGTCGACTCTACTTTATGCTTCCACAAGGGGAAATTTTGTTTGCAAGGTGACGTGGTAAAGTCCCTTCTCAACAAATCCTTCATATTGTATTTGCAAGAAAAATAATTGGTAATTGTAACAAGGATCTCACTTGAATGGAATATATTACAATCTAGAATTAAGATGAATATGAAAACACAAATTACATTGGTTCCTCCATGTACAAGGAGATGAAAAATATTTGAAATGGGAGAAGTGAAGACTGACACGTGACCATGTTGAATAATGCTTCCCCCCATGTCATAATAATAATAATAATAATCTAATTTTAAGGTCACAACCAAGCCATACACCAATTTGGTGTATGCGACCCCCTTGTTTGTGGGACAAGGGACCCCTTATGTGAAACAATTTGACGGCTAAAGTCTATGGAGGTGTGCATACCCTACCCCCTTATAGATTTGAACATGTGACCTCCAAGGAGGAAACACATGTTCTTAACCATTAGGGATATGTCCTTCACAATATGCATATGTGAAATTTCAAAGGACAACTTAATTCAAATATTGATGGGAAATATTTTTAAGGAAGGTGTACCTAAAAGGACCACTGTCAAGTCAAATCACCCATGCACATGTTTTCCTCTTCCCCTCTTGTGGTATTGAGGTCCACTTGTTTCTTCCTTAAGAAAAAGTTTTGGTATATTTATATTATATGTTCTTACTTTTATCCATAATTTTAAATAATTGCACCATGGAAAACATAACAACTAGACATTAATCCTATCCCATTGCTAGAAATCAAACACATTCACTAGTCAGGATGTGGTCTTTATATCTACACTAGGAATAATTACAATGCATTTCACATTATTTACACATATAGTCATTTAACTTAGCCCACATGGATTGACTCTCATCACACAAACCACATCATACAAATAATACATAATTTAACATATCATAATTCAGGGGATAAAAACTAGAGTATTACATCTCCCCCCTCCCGGCGCCCCCTCTTGGAATAACATCATCCTTAGTGATCCTTTCTTTGCAACAATGAGATCATGAATTCATTCTTTAGTTGCAACTACAATAATATCTTCTCCGTTGCAAATTTGGAATTGTTGGTTATCTGACACAACAATGTTAAACAATTCCTTTCATTTCTTTGAGATGCTTTTGAGGCCATAGAATTTCAACATTCACCTATAGAATCATCAAAGAGAAGAACACATGTCATATCCATTTATATAAAATAATTGTTCCATTCACATGAATTTAAATTTCATAATTGAACCACATATATTCACAATATGATATACTATATGAAACTTTGACCTAATACTTATATGTATATATATATATATTTTTCACATGACTACCATGGAAAAGATTTAGCTTACTATATTCTTTAACACAACTAGAACATATTGCATCTTTATTAGAGACAACATTTGTAACGAGACAACATTTATTAGAGACAAAAATCTTTATTATAAGATTCAATGAAGTCAACTCTTCCTTGAAACCACAAGCCAGTATATGTTCGAGCATATCGTTATTTAATAAATAGTCCCTTAGGTGATTCATTATTTACCAAGGATTTCACATGTAACATGTAAGAAGAGAATATACTTCATGAGTTTTACCACCTAGGAATCCCATTGACAACCTCAAAATAATCATTAGATCAAGGTGATAAAGGCATGTAACAAAGTTCCAAATATCTTCACATTAACATTGTCCACATTCCTTCAAGATTAAAGTAGTGGTCAACTATCCTCACTAGATAGAGTTTCCATTCTACCTATATCACGGACATGAAATTACCATGAGATATTATCAATCATAATTTCAAGTATATTTCTTAAAATAATCATATTTAATAAATATGAGATCCCTCTAATAATGTTCACCCTTGCATGCAATAGTAACTTGTCTTCATTATGGGCTCATTCTCATGGCCATATCCATTACAACTTTACCTTGACATAGAACTTTCATCCAACCAAACAAAATATGATAAAATATGATAAATCGTGCATATAATATTTCATTGTTATATTCACAAAACAACTTAAAAGATCACATAATTATGTCATTGCAATAACTCAATCTCTTCCAATTGTTGACAGTTTAACTAAAAACAATATTGTTCATCGTATCTACATTATTAGCATATGAATAAATTCTCACATTGTAGTCAAACACGTGCAATTACTAGTACAATCAAGCATATGTGCAAGGGTTTATGTATGCGTAAAAACAACTTGCACATAGACATAGTATACTTATGTACACTTACATTACATAGAATATGCTATCATCACCATTGACATACTGTCGGTAGAAAACATAGAAAACATTAGATATAATTTTCTCACCCAAGTAGCAATACATTATTCATAAACATAAAAGTATATCCACTATTTTAGATAACGCATAGTGTTTTTTAAACAAAAGTATAAAGCTAAGGTGAGAAACTCCCTTTATGATTATAGTTGCATTGTCATCCATGTCTATATCTTTTCACTGCCCCCATTCTTTGGAACTTGTAGGTTTCATGTTATATTATGATGCTTTCATATTTCAGATAACTCTTAACTAATTAATCTACCTTTCCTCAAGCAATCCCAACCCAAGCATAACCTTGTCTTCCATCGTCAACTACTTCTGAGGGAAGGATAAGTTTTCCATTCACTTTGCATTGTTTACATATAACTTGTTGATTCATAACCTAGTTTTCAATAGTGAATTTATGATAAATCATGATGTTGATCATGATATACCACTTTTGGAAATGCATACATTTTCCATTAAGATTTTTATCTAAAATCACATGCATGCATGGCATGTTCTTTATTGTTTTCTAACCATTTTATTAGTCAATAATTGGTTTCATTCTCAACCAACACAACATTTTTTCCACTTGCATTCTTGAAGTAGAAAAGTTAAATTAATTAAATAGATGTGTACTTATACTATGGCTTATTTCCTTGTTTCCTAATTCCCATACCTAGATATGGGGCTCTTAGAAGAAATAAAATTCACAACTCTTTATGAAGTTGTTGTTCCATGTGATGATATAATGCCCTTGTTTTGTAAACTAACATGGATATTACAGTAGAACAGTTCATCACAATAGATCTTACAATATTCTGAAATCTTAGGCTATGCAAACTAATTTTCCTTACATCTCATATTAATTAATTACTAGATTTTTTTTAATTTATGAAATAAATGAATTATGAAAATGAAAGAAGTGAGAAAAGTAACACACCATCCACACATAAATGAACACAAGATATATAATGGGATACCTAATATGGGAGAAAACCAATCTAGAAGGTGATGTCTATTCTCCAATCTCTTTTCTTTAGTTATGGAAATGCAAATACAAAGAAAGAGGCACTCATTATGGAGTTTCCTTTGACAGTGTGGCCTATATGTCTACTATAAAATTGTTTCCTCTGTTATTATTTCAAAATACCACTCATATATGTTCTGCTAAACTATGGAACAAATACAATTCTAAAGACTGGAACCCTTTCTCCTCCTAGTGGCCTAGTATTTAATATAGCTTGATAGTTGTCCATCGATAGGGTTTTGACTTCCCCAACCCTTAATTAGTGATAAGGTTTGGAACTTATAAAATATTATTTAAATTACACACATGGATAGCCCCATATGTGTGAGTAATGGAGGCTTACATGGAATCCACTTGTACCATGGTGGTCAACAAGGTAGGGCAACTTGTGTGAGGCATAAATTTCACATATGAGCTTCGATTGAGGTGATTTTTGCATCGTTGGAAAGGTATCAATGTGTAGATAAACATCAATAGTATGAGTGAAATTTATAGATAATATAACCCCAAAACAATCCATCTAATCCCTCAAAATTGCACTAGAAGGTTCCATACCCCAATTTTCCAAATGGGGCTTGCCACTAAATTGGCCCTGCAAGCCAATTCCTTCATTTTTTTGAATTGGAAAGTACTAAGATAGATGAAAAATTATATGATGATACATTCTAGTTCATAGTGACTCATTCAAGGAGGATTTCCATCCCCAAAAATTTTACTGAATGAGGTGAAGAAACTTTTCCTCTACCCTCTCCTTAGAGTACCATTTTTCTTTTCCTAGAAAATTTCCTTTCAACCCAATTTGTCAAAGGTCAAGCTTCCCTTGTCTTGAAATTTTAAGACCTTCTCTGCAAAACTATGTATTCTTCCAACTCTTCCTGAGCATATGGTACTAGGTCCTCTATGGTAGGTAGGAACGCCTCCTCCTAATTCAACATGGAAGACTTATATAATTTCCAATTCTCCACTTTCACATTGAATAAATGTGCATGTATGGGGGTACAATGTGTCTGTAGGTGTTATCTCCCACCTTCTCCAATACCTAAAAAGGGCCATACCAAAGAGACTTGATATTATTACTAGGACCTTATAGTCTTTCCTTATTTAGTTATAACCAATATCTATCTCACACTTTGAATGAATTCTCATTTTTTTGTCGATCATGTCTGTGATAGACCCATATAAATTTTCCTATCTAAAGGTCCCAACAAAGATATTATTTTGACCATTATTTATTTGATTAACAATGTCCAATATTAATTATGGATGTTTTGCAAGTTATCTGATGAATAGTTTTGAGATTGATATTTAATGAGTAATGATTATATTTTTCTTAATTTTCATGATGAAAGTGTATGTGTAGCATAATTTCAGTTGTTCAAACTATTCATGGAGAGATGAAGATATCAACACAAAGAGAAAATCAAGGATATTTTCTCTACCAACGTCCATATTCACTGCCAAGAAATTAATGACCATTATTTGCAAACACGACCTTGAAAGATCCAAAATATAGCCAAGATACATTCTCTCCTTGATTCAAGAACAAGGTCGAGTTCTCTAGTTGTATAAATACATCTCAAAGAAGAAGAACAAGAGAAGGAAAATTATAGAATTGAGTATTGCATTTTGGCATTGTGCTTGAAGAGTTTTTGAAGACTTTGAGCTTTTCTCCTTGGATGTAATTGTTATTATTGATCAATAAAGATGTTCTCCTTTTCATCTCATTAATTTTTTTTAGGTTCATTGTGTTTCTTGGGTATGGCCCATTCAAGAGGGATCAAGGACCCTTATGTATTTATTCTTTTCCATGTTATGCTATTTATTATTTTTAATCCTTTTCAGAGAATTATATAGTTAGGCATATCATTTTCTAGTATAGTTTTGCATAGCTATCCAAATTGTTCATAGAATGTAATGTTCATTCTATTTCCTGTATAATTATTTGCAAGTTCCTTAAAGTAATTGAGAACATATTTATATAATTATAAAATTCATCTATACATCATTACACCATGATTTAATTTGGTCAATAATTCATAAGAAGTTAAATAATCTCTTTAGGCTTCTCTTGATTGTCCTGTAGGAGTTCCCATAGAAATTGTACAGTTCCTGTAGAAACTTCCACGGTTCTTGTAGGACAGTTTAGATTGAAATTTTTTGTACTTATTTCATTTCATTTATCGTGGTAACAAATTATAATAACATGAAAATGGGATATGATATTTCATCATAGGTTAGGAACCAATCTTCATGTAACTAGGTTAATCTTTATTTTATGCAGCTAGATTAGTTTCCTTTTTAGCCAAGTGTGACTTTCTTTCATGTAACTAGATTAATGTTTTTTTATATATGTATTTTAGTTTCTATTTCAACCAAGTGTGACTTTCATTCATGAAACTAGATTAGTTTTATTTATGCAAGAAAATTCAATTTTCCTTCAACAAGTTGTAATCAAGATTTATACTCATTTTATTTAAATTGATTTAATACCCATGATCAAACAAAGACCTAGAATGTTGTCAATCCTAACCATGATATAGATKTTCAGTGCATTCTATATATACTTTGAACAATACCTCGAAGTGCATTATGTATATGTTGATAATTAATGTATCCAGTGGAGGAAGTGGTAACATTATTTTTTTTATTCCAAGGCTCATCACTTTTTGGTTCCATTGTTGGGGAGGTGATAAATATTGCACAACATATTCATTTTTATTTTTCATAAGATGCATTTTAGAGATATATAAGAAAAGAAAAAAAATGGTTTCATTTCCTTTGTTGTCAATTTTCTACATGAATGAATTGACCTAGAGATAAGACCGAAACATTTTTACCCAAAACCCCCACCATAGAAATAGGTCCAAGCAATCTAGAAGTTGGTTGTGGAACATATTTCCCAGAAGTTCCAAAAAATATTGAAGATTTCTTGGAAAGAGGAGTAAGGGGATTTGAAAATCTCTTAGAGGAAGGCCAATCTTCATCCCACCATACAGTGGCTGGCAAGGAATATTAGAAAGAGGTCTTTGAGTTTCATATATAGGAAACCAATGTAGAAACTAAAATTAAAAACATCAATCCTTCTACCTTACCTCACTTCCATTGTCTTGTATGAGAATATCTTGACACCTTTTTGTTTGAATTTCTAGTTGTGTGCAAAACTTATCATTATACTCCAGATGAAAAAAATATCAAGCTCTTTCCATCTACTCTAAAGGAATCATCTCTAAGATGGTTCATGAGACTAGAAGGTAACAACATTACAAGCTAGGAATAAATGAAGAACACCTTCAATGACAAGTATAAGGATTATTGCAGAGCAAGGGATACAAGAGATGAAATGTTTAATATGAACCAAGGAGTGGATGAATCTATAGAATAATTTGAAGAGAGATTCCAACTAAGCTACAAGAGAGTCCACAACTTAACTCTGGATGTAGATTCACTAAAACTTGTCTTACACTGAGTTGTAAGTGAAGAACTTATGGAAACATTAAATCTCCTCTCGAATGCAGATATTTACCAGATGGATTATGAGGACATTAAGAAAATATTCAAGAATCATTGTAGGTACTCTAGAAAGAAAGATATAAATGGTAAATGAATGGTAATAGAATCTTCTAACCCTTCATTTCTTATAAAAAATGAGATAGGGGGATTATTACAAGATATGAAGAATGATATTTTGCATTTATTAGCTATGAAAATGGGTACATTACATATAAAAAATAAACAAGAGGAAGTATAAAAATCATTTTCTATATTTTACCTTAAATGCACCAAAATGAATCCTAATAATGAATGCCCACTTAACATTGTAGAGATTTCTTCCATTTGTAAAGAATCTCATGCAACTGAAAAATTTGCTTCTCTTCCAGGACTAAAAGTTACATTCCAAGGAGAAAAAGAAAATTTGGAATCAATATTATTCATCAATCAAAGATGACCAAGAGAACCAAGACCCTTCCGATAAAGTATGAGCTGCAATCCTTCTTAATATTTTGGTGTACATAATGAATATATTCCTTCTCAACCTTGGTATAATCCTAACCAATCACCTTGGAAAATTCCAAATCAATGGAAATACCAAATCCAACCTATTCCTTCTCTATACCAATCATTTCCTAGTTTACCAAAAGTCCAAAATATTAAGTGGACTCATCCTCCACAAGGATGAGGGCACCACAATTTAAAAAAAAAAGCATTGGTGTATCCTTCTCTTTAGCCAAATAACACTATTCAGAATAGTGCCCCTCCCAAACAACCACAATTACCTTCACAATCTGTTAATGATTGCAGCTATTGGAGACATCCTCAAGCCTACAAACCTATGAGATGTGGAATATAGCAGCTATGTGAAGTCTTACTCTCAGCTTACAAACTTAAGAGAAAGCCCCTAATAAAGGGTTTGTGGTTCCAGCCTAGGACAGGAGCTAGGAATTTATATGGCCTCCTCCATGACGTGAGAGAGAATAACTCCAAATGATTATCCGATGTAAGATCGATATGTTGAGTTAGAGAAATCCCAAAAAGCGTTGGGCACATCATCATGAGAATAAGAACGAAGATGATGTGATGGCCTCCTCTGAATAGCAGCAGAGTTGATGTGAAGAATACACATGATCCTCCTGTCGATAGAAGTGAGAAAGAAGATTTGTAGAGAAGACATGACTATGGTTGAGCATAAGTGCACGTGTGAGGACCTAGTTCATATATTTATTGCAGTGACTCAGGTCTATGACATCCCTATGGATGTAGCCCCTAGTGGATGAGCATTAGTGGGTGTATCGTATCCTTTGCTATATATTGTTCAAGAGTCAAACCTACCTGTAACCCTAGTTATTGTGTAAAGGGTACAGGTCGACCCTATTTTATTGTGTCTAAAGATAAACTGTAAAAGATAATTAATAGTAATAGTAATTATTATAATAATAAACAATTAATATGTCTAAGTGAGGTCGGCCCTATTGTGACAATAGACACTTCAGTTTATAGGATAAGTCTAATATAAGTAAGATGAAATCTTTCATTTGTAGACATACACTCACTTGTAAGTTTTGGAAATTTCAGCAAGTACACTTCTTGGTAAAAGTTGCATACCTCTCTTGGGCACTAGGGTTTCTAGGTTTTGTGCACCCTCTTGTGTGCTAGGATATTCTTGGTGGTGAAAATGTATTTCTCTTGAATATTATAGCAAAGGATTTGGCTGGGTTTCTCTCCCTTGTTTGAGAAGGGTTTCCCAGGATATATCTTGTGTTCTTGTGCATAGTGCTTCTTCATGTGATATTGGTTTCTGCAACATTTATGGTTATGATTAATTGTTAAAATGAAATGAACTTCATATTTAGCCTAAATTATATGAAAAACTAACATGGTTTCAGAGCATAGGTCATGAAAGAAACCATTGCACAAGCAAGTCTCACAAGCATTCTTCACAAGTAAAAGGAAAAGCATCACTATTGTCGTACATGAAAATTAGGGCTTTTTATTGAAGAATATTTTTAGCCTCAAACCCATCTAGAAAAGTGCGCCCTGACCCAAGGAACTCTTTGGTACATTCAACGCACCTTTTAAGTGGGTAGATCTCCTGGAAAGTGAAACCCTAGTTTTCACAAAGTACAAGAAGTACCAAAAGTACTAGAAGTACCAGAAAACCAGAAGCACCAGTCCAAAAATCTGCTAGTCAATTTTGAGGGGGTAAAATTTGGATTTTCAGAAAATCTGACTGCACCAGCTTACTCGCCTCAGCTCAACGCATCTATCCCCTAGATCAGAATTTCCAAATTTGAAGTTTGAAAAATTAGGGTTTCCTCATAAAACCCTAAGTTGCAGTTGTAGTTGCAGCTTCAGAATCAGTTGCAGTATCAATT
>SNQJ01S0034729.1:40570-96224 GCA_010110895.2 Picea sitchensis
TTTTTTAGTGTTTCTTGATGATGTCTAATCTATATGTTGTGACAGACTGTTGATGATTTATGTATGCATAGTGGTATTTTGATGTGATAAATGCCAATCTAACACTTCGTTAGCCATATTATCTACCATTTGATGAAATTGTCTTGGAATATGTGTAAACGTGATGGAATCAAAATGTCGAGATAAAAGTCTAACTTGCACGTATTTGCAGAAGAGGAAAGGATCGTGGACATGGTACACATTGTTGAGCTGGAGGACAACCAGTTGGGAATCGAGTAAACGCTAAGGTGATGAATATGGCGATGGTTGGCCTCAGCAAGGAGGCCAATGACGGCTGTGTACTCTGCTTGGTTATTGGTTTCTGAACCCAAACATATGCCGCTGAAGTGGAGCAGTTCATGTGGAAAACTCATGGGAGAAGCCTAACCTGGATGAGAGTTCGACGGAAATATCATTCTCAAAATGTTTCTCATGATTAAAGACTAGTTGTAGTGGTACGCCAAAGCGGGAAATGACGTCGTTAAAGAAAAAATGCACTGTAATGTTAGCAGTGTTGTTGAAGGTCGGCATGGATTCAACCCACTTGGTGAATTAATCGACTACAATGATGATCTATTTATGTCTATTGTTGGATGGAGGGTTGCAAGTCATGAAGTCTATGCCCCATTTGCAAAAGGGGTTGGTAGTAATGACTGGGTGTAGGAGAGTAGGTGGTGCTCATGTTTTGTTGGCGTAAAGCTGACATTTGTCACATCGCTTCATAGCGTGGACGCAATCATGAAACAATGTAGGCCAAAAGTAACCATCGTGAATGATTTTCTGAGCGGTGGACATCCCTGAGAGGTGGCCCCCGCATGCACCATTGTGGTAGCCATTCAAGACTCGATCAGCCCTGTTGATAGTCAAACATCGACGGAGTACATTATCGACCCCTCGCTGATATAAGATGTCACTGATACGCAGGTAGTGGGGAGCCTGGTGATGAATACGTTAACGATCGTCTCGGGAGGGATGGTTTCTGAATTTCTGGGTTCGGAGGTAGACGAGAAGATCGTCATACCAAGGATCATCTGAGGGGATGTAAAAGAGATGTTCATTGAGGAAATTGGTATTAACGGGGGTACTGGTAGTATCGGAGGGAAAAGCCATGATGAGTTCGACGAGGACAAGGGATTTCTTCCTCTTGGGTGCTGAAAATTTGAGGTTGTACTCTTGCAGGATGACGATCCATCGGAAAGATTTACCATTAATTTGTCGACGAATGAGAAAGTATTGCATGGGGTTGGAATCTGCAATGAATTTGGTAGTTTGAAGAGAAATGTAATGGTGCAATTTCTGGACGGCGAGGACAACTGCAAGGGCTAGTTTCTCTTCGTGATTTTTTTTCAAGGGTGTACCTGAAAGGTTTTTACTAATGTAGTAAATGACATGTTCATGGTCATCATCCCCTATTTGGACGAGAACTCCTTCTACGGAGACGGTTGAGGCCGGTATGTAGAGGATATAATCGCGGTTATAGTCAGGTGGACTAATCAATAGGGCGTTGGAGAGTGTCACCTTAAGATCATCAAAAGTGGTTTGAGCATGCTCATCCTAGTGGAATGGGATGTCGTGGCATAACAAGCAAAGGAATCCATTTTCACGAGTAGCGTAATTTGGGACAAAGCACCGTAAAAAGTTAGCTTTGCCTTGTAGGCTCTGCAGTTGGCATAAATTGCAAAGAGGTGGAATTTCTGTGATGGCTTGGACTTTGAGGGGGTCCACGGTAATGCCATGTTGGGATACAATGAACCCAAGGAGACGTCCAGTAGTGACGCAGAACACGCACTTGAGGGGGTTTAAGCGGATGTTGTACTAACGACACCATTGGAAGATGATTTGTAAATCATCGAGATGTTGAGTGTGTTTCTTGGATCGAGCTATGAGGTCGTCCAAGTATGCCAGGATGATATGAGCCAAATCATGAAATATGTATGTCATGGCACATTGGAAAGTGGCTCCAACATTCTTGAGGCTAAAAGGCATGACACGATACGCAAAATTTCCCCAAGGGGTAGTGAATTCGGTTTTTTATTGATTGGATGGGTGAATTTGAATTTGGTTGTAGCTAGAGAAACTGTCGAAGGAGAAATCCTTGTGACCGACGCAATCATCAATAATTTGGTCGATAAAGGGTGTTGGAAAGTTGTCTTTGGGACATGCGTGATTGAGATTGTGAAAGTCTGTGCAGACATGGATGGTGCCCTGTTGTTTGTTCACAGGGACGGGGTTGGAGACCCATGACGTATAGGCGATGGGGTAGATGAACCTTGCAGTGCATAATTTTTCAATCTCGGCCTTGATGGCCACTGCTTTGGATGGGTGTAGCAAATGTTTCTTTTGGTGGACAGGTGTGATATCAGGCCATGTGTCTATACGATGTTTGACAATAGAAAGATCAAGGCCAAGCATCTCTGTGTATGACCAGGAAAAAATGTCTTTGTATTCCTGGAAGAGGGCTTTGTAGGCGGTGATTTCTTCAGGAGAGCATGCGGCACCAATGGTGATTTCCTCTATGACTCTAGATTTGATGGAAATATTGATTTTGATGGTTGGGGAAATATTGGCCATATTTCCTTCTTCAAAAGCATCGGGGGTAGGGATAGGGTTATTGAACCAATCTATATGCCTGAATGGGAGAAAATCTTTGGTTTCAACTACGTATATGGGGTTTTGGTTAGGAGGTGTGAAGTCTTCCTGTGAAAGAAAGAGCGCTTTGTGGTGGAGCGCATCCCATGGGAAATCGAGGGTAGTTAACTCTTCAAGGATTTCCTCGTCACAATGGAACTGTCGAGAATATAAGGGATCCAGAAGGGTAATGTTGGTGACTATTACTATGTGGTTGTATTCTAATGGAGAAGGGGTAGGTGGGGTGATGCAAGGGGGTTGTGATGGTTCACTCGACATAAACCAAATATCATGATATGGTGGGTTGAAAATGGTAGTCGGGCGTAGAATTTCTGTGGGGAGATAAAATGGAGAGTTGGGAGGATTTGGGGGTAAATCCTCCTCGAGGCTATCCATGAACCACGAAGAATTGGGAGGGTTTGGGGGTAAATCCTCCTCTGGGCTATCTAGGAACCATGGAGGGGTAGGGAGTCCCTCCTACTTGGGGGAGAAGATATAAACAACATCGGGAGAGGGAATAGCGGGATTTTTCGGCGTCGATGGTGGTGTAGTGATGGGAGGATTTTGAATCAGGGCCATTTGTTGACGCTTGTATTCAATAATTGTGGGACACTGGTAGGTGAAATGGTCTAGTGAGTTACAAAGAGAGAAAGGACATCTCATCTGTTCATTAATTGAGGTCGTGACATAATGGATGTCGGTAATATGTGTTTGAGATGATGTAGATGGAGCGGGTTCTTGCTGAAAGCTCTAGCATACTGTTGTTAGCGTCTGTCATAATTGAGGTAATGCTGGACAATGGTGTGTGTAATGGACATATTCTAAACAAATGGCACATGTGAATTTGGTTCACAGTCCTTTGCTACTAGTGTTAGGGGAGACATCAGTGCACTTATTTGAATCCATAATAAGTGCGGGAAAGGAGGATCAGTGTGTAGTACTGCATCTATGTGACATCATGAAGCCCTAATTGAGTCAATCTTTGAATTCCATGTTGCATTGCTCAAACTCACTCTTATCGCATCATTTTTGGAAGTATTGTGTATAAGAACATCTAAGACATGGGTATGTTATATATTGTAGTGTGTGTAAAATTATGCAAGCTGTTTTCACAATTTATTTGCACTCTCTTAATAATTCATTCCCTAGCCTATTTTGTTGCAGTGATTTGAGCAAACCCACTACAAGAATATATTCATCTCATCAATTCTCTCTACTTAGAATTTTGGTACATGATTGGTGATTGTATATTTATCTTATGGACATGAATTCATAACCTCTTCAACAAAGGATTATGATTAGTTTTTTGCAAGAGCAATTAGGATGGATGCATGGTGAACATGTCACTGTTGATGTCAAACCTAGACCATTTGGTGTAGCTATTGAATTCACTAAGGATCCATTGGAGGTCCAAGCGATTTGTTCTATCCTTCTTGTTAGTTCAGATGAATTTTGGGATTCCAATAAGCTACACCAAATGGGATCTAAACCCCTAGAGGATGCCACCGTGATGATTTTGGGTGAGTTGGCTCAGAGAATGGGTGTATAGGGTGCTATAACCTCAGGACAGATGAAGAACATGGTGACGAGACTTCTTGGTGATAAAACCAAGGAACTTAATTTTTTAAGTGTATAACCCCATGCTTGGAGTTATGAAATTGATCCTATGGATCCATCAAATATGAATACATGGTCAAAGGAGGACACCAATTTATTGCACTCTAGGTATGAATATGAAAACACATTGAATGAGGCCCATAAAGAGATCAATGTGCTTTGTAATAGTTCTATCAGTCAACAAGATTGTGTGTTTTCAATTCTAATTTTATGGGTACTATGTTAGAACTGAAGCTACTAAGTGGTGCCTCGTCCTCGGATTTGGAGGTGTTATGGATTTAGTCTCGAGAGGTCCTAAGAAATCAAAAGAGATGTAAATGTATAAAAAATACACAGGAATCCATCATCCTGAAATTGGGTGGAAAAACTAAACTCGATAATATTATGGAAATGGAGGATTTGGTGTTGGTAGGACATTTTATTGGGAAGAGAATGTGTAGTGAGGAGTTGAAGAATTGCAAAAAGCTCAATTTTGAGCCAATGGTGGGGGGATATCCATGCACCTTGGTTCTGGTAAAAGGATGTTTGGTTTTGGTTTAGAGGTGTTGGAAAATTAGTTGTCATTAATGTCAACCATGGAAAAAGTATGAAGAAGAATGTGCAGGAGGAAATAAAATCTCAGGAGAAATAGCGTTGCAGAGATCACATAGAAGCCAAAGCGTTGTGCAAACAGAGATCATTTGTACAGGATCATGGAATTGTGACCATTCCATTTTGAATTTTAGAAGCAATCACAATCATTGAATCAAGGAGAGTTCTGGATCGTTAGATTGGGAGTCAAGTAAGAAAGAGCCATCATATCTAGTTGATGAATTTTGGGTATAACCAGAGCCATCAGATCGAACCATTAAATACTCAACTGTAGTTCAAAGCCAATCAGATTTTGGAAATTTCTCCACTTTGGTGACTATTGAAGATAAGGCAGAGGTACAAAGCTATGAAGTGTTGAAGCCCCGATATCCCACCAACTGTTAGATCAAGGGAAGAATTCAAGAGTAATGTGAGCCATTAGATCAAGCAGTGGAAGGATAGTGTAAGAACTTTGGCAGGTATAACTCCGAGGGAGTTGAACAACTTTAGAGTTGTAATATCTCGGAGTCCCGAAGTATCGAAATCAAATAGACTATCAATCTAGGATCCCTTAAGGACCTTTCTTAGCCGTTTGATCAAGAAATCTAGAGAAATGATCCAGGAGGGAGACATGTGGAAGAATACAAAGATGACACAAGGCCCAATCAACTAGTGACAAGTGTCAAGTCCCATTTGGCACATAAGGTCTGCGAGAGTCATGAATCAAAGTGACACGTGGCTCCACATCAACAAGACCACATCAACAATGGTGACATGTGGGACACATACCATTGGTCCACGTCACCAAAGGATAAGTATGGTTCATTATGGAGATAGCAGATATGGGTGTGCATTTTAATGATAACTGAACTTGGGAAGAGGAAAATGGAAACTGACGAACTCGTTGCCCGCTAAAAGGAATTACTTGAAATTTCTAAGTATGATTCATTATGGAGGGAGAAGAGATGGGTGTGCATTTTGATGACAACAGATATGAAATGGAAGACATGTTAGCCCGCAATTCCTTTGGTCCACAAACCTGCTACATATTCTAAGCAGAGTTCAATTTGTAGATGGAAGAAATAAAGGTACATTTAGATGATAGCGGAGATGAAAAAGAAGTAAATAAGCCCACAAACATTTGAATAAGGACCTATGTAGAAGAATAAGGGTGGAAAGAGAAAGTCCTAAAGGAACAACGCTTAGAGTGGATAATCCCATGGTTTCAATCCCGCAGTCACAAGGAAAGTGGATTGAAAGAAGCGACTATCTGTAGAATTCGAATCTAGAAACAAGAAAACAATCTATGAAGGAATAACATGATAAAACAAATTAGAAGGGATTTGAAGTCTTTTAAAATTAAAATCAAATATGAATGAAACATTAATGTCACCATTAATGTTGATTAAATGAAGAGGTGCAATGGTTCATTATTAAAAAGACACAATGGTTCAAATTCATACCTATTGAAATACTGTATTAACCAGAAACTATGGTGGAAAGAAAGTGTCTCTGCAATCTACATCAGAAGATCAAAAGCAGGAGTAGAGTCCAAGATAGAAATTGTAAAGAAAATTATGCAGTGAGCATGGTAGGGAGGAGCTCGGGAGGATTGCAGTCCTTTGCAGGTTAAAATTTTTCACAAGGGAGTTTATGTTTCCTAGAGTTGGTGCTCTAAAACAAGGGAGTTTATGCATCCTAGAGTTGGTGCTTTGAAACAAGGGAGTTGATGCTTCCTAGAGTTGGTGCTCTGAAACAAGGGAGTTGGTGCTTTGAAACAAGTGATTTGGTGCTCCTAGAGTTGATGCTCTGAAACAAGGGAGTTGGTGCTTCTTAGAGTTGGTTCTCTAAAACCAAGGGATTGACATTTCCTTGAGTTGGTGCTTAGAAGAAGAGATATTGGTGTCTCACACAATTGTAACTTGTACTTTTTATTGTTATATTTAAATTATTGTATTCAATACATTATTGTTGATCAATTGTTATGATTAATTAACTTGTTAATTAATAATTGACTAAAATTTTAAAGAAGAAGAAATATTGATTCACCCCTCCTCTTAGTATTGGCCAATATTTCAACAATTGGTATTAGAGCGAGTGTCTTCACAACAGTTTAATCACTGGAAGGTAGATTCAGAAGAGATAGAATGGATCAATAAGAAGGAACGTCCTCCAACAGAGCACCATTGTTTAAAGGAAACGATTATGCTTTCTGGAGTATAAGAATGAAAAGCTATCTGATGGCCCTTGGATGTGATGTCTGGAAATCTATTGAAAATGGTTACACTACTCCATCTACCCCACCTATTGATACTGCTACAAAGAAGCTCTACAATGAAAATTCAAGAGTTGTTAATGATATTCTTGGGGGATTAACAAATCCTATATTTGTAAAAGTGATGCACTGCAAATTAGCAAAGGAAATTTGGGAAAAACTATAGATCATCTATGAATGAGATGGAAAGGTCAAGCAAGCTAAAATTAAAACACTCAGAGCACAGTTTGAAAACCTAAAAATTAAGGAAGAAAAAAATATAGAAGAATATTTATAGAGAGTAGATGAAGTTTTTAATTCAATCATAGCATTACGAGAATATATATAAGACAAATTCATCATTTAGAAAGTAATGAGAACATTGACTATGAGATATGATGCCAAGGTTTCCACCCTAAAATATAGAGAAAACCTAGACAAGCTCACAATGGATGAACTCCATGGGATTCTCATAGCCTATGAGATGAGAACATCGAATGAAAAGTCATCTAAAGGGGAAACAACTTTCAAAGCATCAAAAGAAAAGAAGAATCAGGAGTAGATGTCTAATGAAGATCAGTTGGAGATATCTGATGAAGAAGTAGCTAACTTCATGAAGAAACTCAAGAAAGGAACGGGTAAATATAGGGAAAGATTCCTCTAAAATTCTTTAACTTTGTAAAGGTTGGACATTTTGCTTCCAAATGTCCCTATCCAAAAAAAGAAGAAAGTGATTATGAAAGAACACTCAAGGAACATAAAAAGGGAAAAACCAAAAACAAGAAGAAGAAGACTTTTTACACCAAAGAGGATAGTAGTTCATCTGAAGGAAGTGAAGATGAATAGTTAGAACATCTATTTATGGGTATAGAAACCCAAGATAATCATTCTGAAAATACTTTTGAGATTGAGGAAAAATATGAGGTTGAAGAAGAAGTAGACCTAGAAGTAGAACAAATCAGTTCTCTAGATGAACTTAGAAAGTATAAAAAGAAGAACAAGTTATTGAGGGGACAACTACTAGAATTTGAAGAAGCACAACAATTAAGAGAAAAGTAAGTTTAAAAAACATCAAAGAATTAGAGTAAATCATCATTGACCTGAAGACTCAACTTTAAGAAGCCAAAAGAAATGAGGAATTCTTGAATAAACAACAAGATTGTAAGAAGCTAGAGACTGAAATTGTTCAACTAAACAGGGAACTTGAGAAAGGAAACAACCAATCAATATTTGAGAACAATTCAAAAATATTGAATGACATTCTTAATAGTCAAAGATCACCAAACGATAAGACAAGATTGGGATATGATCAAGATTCAACCTCTACCAAACAGAAGACTGACAAATAACCAATCAGTTATGAAAATGCTCTTAGAAACCCCTTAAAAATGGAAGATAACAAGGGGAAGATGGTACCATTAAATATTGTTCCTAATAAACATAAATCATAACCCCTACAAAAGGAAACGAATACAGTGACCATAAGGACTCCCACTAATAGATATCAACATATCTTCCTTGGATATTGCTACTCTTGCAATAATTTTAGACATAATGCAATACTTTGTAAAGCCTATATAAATAAAATCCTAAAAATGTCCAAAGATATAAGAACAACAAGAATAATGCAGAGAAAAGAAACTATAACTCATTCTCTCGTTTACAATATTACAATGGTGAATGTCACAAATGCATCAATTATGGTCATAAAGCCAGTGAATGTAGATTACTAATGCAATCCTTGAAGACAAGTATTCCCAACAATAAAGATAAAAACATATGGAAAGAAAAAAATGTGGAAGAAAAGGTAACAGAATGTAAAGTAGCCGTATATGCCAAGAACAAAAAGTGTCTCAATATGACAAGAAATAGAAGAAAATTTCTCAATATGACAAAGAAGGAAAAAGGAAGTGTCACATTTGGAGATAATGTATCTGCCAAAATACTTGGAAAAGGCACGATCACTTTGGGAAACAAGAAAATAAAGCATAAAATGTGCTACTAGTTGAAAGTATGAAGCCTAATCTTCTATGTGTAAGACAAACTTGTGATCAAGGACACATACTCATTTTTTACTCCCATAAATGTGAAATCGGGAAGGAAGGATCAGGAAAATTAGTATCTATTGCACCAAGAACCTCAAGTAATGTATATATTTTAGATATTGAAAAAGAAGAAGAATGCTACATGAGTCAAGTAGATGAAAGTTGGTTGTGGTACAAAAGAATGGGACACTTGAGCTTTGACAATATGATCAAATCTAGTAGAAAGGAAGAAGTGAAGGACATGCCAAAGGTTATAAAACCTTCAGACCCTTTTTGTAAGCATTGCCAACTTGGGAAGTAGACAAGAGTTAGATTCAAGACAAAATAATACTATACATCAACACCCTTGGATCATGTTCACACTGACCTCTGTGGACCTACTAGGACTAGAATTATACAAGGGGAACATTACTTCATGTTGATTATTGATGACTATACAAGGATGACTTGGGTATACTTCCTCAAAGAAAAATTAGAGGCATTTGAAAATTTTAAGGCATTTAAAGCTTATGTGGAGAATGAGATAGATCTTAAGATCAAATGTATGAGATCATACAATGGAGGGGAATTTACCTATAAATAATTCAACAAGTTTTGTGAATATCATGGAATCAAGAGATCATTTTTAGCTCCAAGAACTCCTCAACGGAATGGAGTTGTTGAAAGGAAAAACATAATTGTTCAAGAGGTTGCAAGAACAATGTTGAATGAAGCCAAACTTCCAGATAAGTTTTGGAGAGATGTAGTATATACATGATCTAGATTTTATGAGCGGAACGAAATGAATACAGATTATTAAAATATGCTTAACCCAGAATAACAGAGATACAGTAAAACTGGTTTTCTATTCAATAAGGAAATAAGATGAAACTGTAAAATGCAGCGAAGAACAAGATTGTTGGAATGGTGGCAGATTTTCTATGAGAAGAGATGTGACGGTTGCACTCATTCGCAAGAAGATGATTACAATGAGGCTCTGAAGGCCTTTTTACAATAAACAGGAAAGTCAAAAACCCTAGACATCCAAAAACCTAACCCTAGGAGATGAAGCGCCAAAACTCATGCGGGCCTCGTTTGGGTAAGTTAGTACATCAACTTCCAGGGATCGTAACTTTTGCATACGATCTCTGTTTTAGGCACATGATAGCCCGTTAGAAAGGTCTATTCGAGGAATACATAGTTTATTGTGGCGAGCCCTAAAAACATTGTTTAGGGCCTCAAAACGGCCCCGCAAGTCAGGGACCCAAAAACTAGGGAAAAAACTACCAAATTGGAAAACTGCCAAAATGAACTAGTTGGAATAGGTGGGAGGCCACCGACATCCATCTGGATCAATACAGTAGTTCACATACTCAACCAAGCACAACTCAGAGTTAACCATGACCATTAGTCAAACACTTCAAATTTTTTGGGAGCAAATGCTATATTAAGAGGGATGATGATTACCTAGGAAAATTTGATTCCAGATCAGATGAGGGGATATTTCTTGGTTACTCACCCAAAAAAAATTATTATAGATGCTATAATCTAATATTGCACAAAATATTGGAAAGTGAAAACGTAAAAGTAGATGATCTAAAATTGAGTAAAATCAAATCTCAAGATAAATAAAAAATTGATGAATGGAGAAGAACTAGTGATGATGAAGAAGATGGTGAATCAAAAAATGAAGAAGATATTGAATAAATACAATAGATTGAACCGCAAATTGATAAAGAAAAGGATCAGGAAGAGATACCCATGCCAAAAGAACTATAAAAAAGAGTTCAAAAGAATCACCCTGAAATTCAAATTATAGTGGACAAAAGTGCAAGAGTGGAAAAAAGAAGAAAACTCATATATGGATGAGAACAGACAATGATTTCTCTGATAGAACCTAAAATCTTTGAAGAAGCTAGTAAGAATGAAAATTTGATAAAAGAAATTAATGAATAACTTGACCAAATAGAGAAAAATCATACTTGGGAACTAGTCCCAAGACTAAAAGACAAAAATATGATAGGGACCAAATGGATTTTCAAGAATAAACCTAATGAAAATGGACAAATTATAAAGAATAAATCCAGATTAGTATGCAAGGGATATGCCCAAGTTGAAGGAATTTACTTTGAGGAGACATTTTCCCCAGTGGAAAGATTAGAATCTATCATAATGTTTTTGGCATTTGCATGCTTTAAAAAAATAAAAATATATCAGATGGATGTCAAGTCAACATTTCTAAATGGAACCTTAGATGAAGAATTCTATTTAGAACAACCTGAAGGATTTAAGTTGACATAAAATTAGGATTATGTATGTAAACTAAGAAAGGATGTGTATCGCCTTAAACAAGCTCCGAGAGCATGGTTCTCAATGTTGGAGTTACTTCACACACACCTAGGATTTATTTTTCCTAAGGTTTTTCCTTATTTATTAGTCATTATTTAGTCTCTTATATTTTAGGAAGAATATTCCTCTAGGGAAAATATTCTCTTCAGTTTGATCAGTTGAGTGGAGTCTAGATGCTACATTGGAATTATCACCATGCAATATTGGGATCATCACTAGCTAATGCACATTGTCCTTAGGATCATCACTAAACTAGCACATTACCCAGGATTCCCTGATCTCCTCCTCACTTCACTCTGTTTCAATCAGTTAACTGAAGACTGATAGACTAGTTAACTCAGCTAGGTGGCATTTCACTCCCGTAACTGCCCGAGAGACTAGACTAGGTGGAATTTTACTCTCGTAATTGTTGGTGTGTGTACATATCACTCTAGACCACCACTATGGTGCATTGGCTTCTCCTCCAGTGTGCATTGGTTGAGTTATACAGAGTATATTATGTGTAAATTATTCATTATTCATTTGGTTAATGAGAATTCTTGCATTCTTTCTCTCTTGTTTTATTATGTGCAAATTCAAAACATTTACATGGTATCGGAGCCAACAGACTGCTAAGTGAAAGAAACACAGAATTATTTTTGTAGGCACCAAAGATTGAAGACAGCAAAAAAATGGAATTTTCAAAAGAATTCATCCTTACACCTTACAATTACTTTGCATGGAAGGAGAAGATGATCATTCATCTTTGAAGCAGAGGATTGTATAGGTTAACCATGAACATAGAGACAGAACCAACATCATTTGAGGGGCCACATTAGTGAGGTGGAATTTCTCACATCGGATCCAAAAAGCTTCGACAATATCCAATATTTCTTTACAAAATTTAAGGATTTACTATCGTAACTCAAGGCTTGCAGGGTTGATAAATCTAAGGAGGAGAAAAAAATGGTTCTCACCATTCTCTCCAAAATTGGTCCTGAATTCTCACTGTTCGTATCCACATTCCATTCAATCTAATTTTCCTCTGGAGCCACCTGGAAGATTCCTTCTCTTAAGGAATTTATCAAATCCCTGACACAAGAGAAAACCAAGCTCATCAACATGGGAAAAATCAAAGGCCCAAAGGCACATACACTTACTGTGAAAGATGGAAGTGGTCATCAATATCATAAATCTAAAGATAAATACAAAAGAAAAGCACATGCAAATCTGAAGAAGGAAGGGTACTCAAAACCCTTCATCGATGCCTCCGGGTCCAAAGGTGGAAAGGGAAGAAAAGGGGAGAAATGTACATACTGCCATAAAGGATTCCATCCATAATCCACATGCATGTAGAAAAAATAGATCTAATGAATCAAATACTTCAGCAAAACAACCTTGGATATCGCATCCCTAAGGGTGCCAAGAAGAAGAAGCCAGAAGATCAAGATCCCAAGAAAGGCAATTCTAGCCATGTTTTGATTTCCATGAACTCCTCTCCTGATGCTTGGATCGTAGATTCAAGAGCATCACACCACATGGCTGCCACAAAATAGGTCTACTCTTCTTTGGATTCATGCAAAGGTCCTCCTATTCTGACAGGGAAAAAATCTCCAGTCGAGGTCACCGACAAAGGAAAGATTTAACTCACCAACGGAAGCTTCGAGAATGTGTTGTACGTTCCCAAACTTTCTGTCAATCTTCTCTCTGTGTATCAGATGAAAAATTCTGGCATTGGAAAGAAATTCATAGTCACACCTGATCCAGTGGGCATCTATGACATGCAAACCAATTCCATTTCTTCTACCGATGAGGTAAATCATCAATATAGATTGTATACATGTTATGAATTTATTGAACTAGATTCTGCTTTATTACTTACCCATGCTGATGAAAGAAGTAGGATATGGCACAAAAGGTTCGAGCATTTAAATTTTAGATATATACAACAAATTAGCAAGCATGGATTGGTTGATGGTCTACCAGACATCCATTTCTCCAAAGGAATATGTGAAGGATGTGTTCTTGGAAAACACCCTCAAGAGAAATTCGACAAAGGAAAGACTCAGAGAGCTTCCTATCCTTTAGAGCTAATCCACAGTGACCTCATGGGCCATTTTCCAAATCCTTAAATCAACAAAGCAAGGTACGTGCTCATTTTTTTTCATGATTTCTCACACTTCACATGGATTTTATTTCTCATGCAAAAATCATAGGTCTTTCAACACCTCAAGTATTTCAAAGCTCTGGTTGAGACAAAGTCAAGAAAGAAAATCAAAGTCCTATGAATTGATAATGGGGGAGAGTATGTCGACCATGAGATCCAAAATCATTTTCATGAGGCAGGGATTCAGTTGCATCACACAGTTCCCTATACTCCATAACAAAATGAGGATGTTGAGTGGAAAACCAGATCTCTAAAAGAGATGGAATCTTTCATGCAACATGCAAATTCACTTCCACATATATTATGGGATGAAGCACTTAATTGTGAAACCTACATACAAAACAAATCTCCCCATAGATCTCTCAAGGATAAGACCCCCTACAAAGCTTGGAGTGGCCTCAAACCGAAAGTGACCCACTTTTGTATTTTTGATTCACGTGCATGGGCTCAGATTCCTTCTGAAAAGAGGAAGGTACTTTATCCACAGAGAATAGGGTGTATTTTTTTTGGATACCCCAACAGTGTGAAGGGATACAGACTCATTGATTTTTCCTCCGACCGGATCATCATTGAGTGTAGTGTCCAATTCCAAGAAAGTGTCTCGCATGTACCTCAATAGCCGCATGCAGACACCTTTGTTCTTCCACCTATCAAAGATGAAGAACATGTACATGCCTACTCTTATTAAAATGAGAGTTATGATTCAGAGGATTCATATGATCTAGATATAGATTCAGTACAGTCAGATGCAGAGTCAGTGCATCCAGATGCATATGCAGAGCTAGAGTAGAGGCCCAAGTGGGCCCAAACTACTCTTCAGGATGAAGAAGATCTTGTTGGTGATCCAGTCGATACTAGGAGGACTCAATCTGATTTTGAGGAGAATCCTCTTGCACTCACTTCCACTGAACCATTGCCACCCAGACATATTTTCTTGGTTCAATATTCAGATCCACAGTCTTATGGAGAAGCTGCTGGAAATCCCTATTGGGAATCTACCATGCAGGAGGAGTACAACTCTCTCCTCGAGAACCATACTTGGGATCTGGTTCCCCTTCCTTCTGGAAGGAAACTTGTCAGGTGTAGATGGGTCTACAAGACAAAGGGCACAGTGAATGGATAGATTAGTAGATACAAAGCCAGGCTTGTTGCCAAAGGCTTTCAGCAAGTGCATGGCATTGATTATGATGAGACCTTCTCTCCAGTAGTGAAGATGGATTCCATATGTTTGGAACTTTCCATTACGACAGCCAAGGGATGGGAAGTTCATCATATGGATGTGAAGAATTCATTTATTCACAATGATCTCTCTGAGGAGATCTATATGGAGCATCCCCAGGGATTTATGCAAGATTAATATTTTGTCTTTCGACTAAAGACATATCTTTATGGCCTCAAGAAGACTCTGAGGGCATGGTATGCCAAGATGGACTCCTACCTGTTGTCATAGAACTTTGTACATTGTAAATCAAACCCGAATGTTTACATGCTCAGGACAGCTTATTCACTTCTACTCTTAGTTTTGTATGTTGATGATTTGTTGATCACTAGTTGCTCAACTTCAGCGATTGATGCAATCAAGAGGATTCTACTTGAAAGGTTTTTGATGACGGACATGGTTCTTCTACACTTCTCCCTTGGACTCGAGATCAATCAGGATGCATCAGAAATCAAACTGTCTCAGGCCAAGTATGCATGAGATCTCCTTGAGATATTTCACATGACAGACAACAATTTTTCTCTGACTCCTTTCCTATCAGGATTCAAACTTGAGGATGGAGGGGACACTCCATTGGTTGACAACACATTGTATAGACAACTAGTGGGGAGCTTGTTGTATCTCACATACTCCAGACCATACCTCTCGTATGCAGTTGGTACAGTCTTTAGGTTCATGTAGAAGCTGCATGAGCTACATTGGAAGGATGCAAAGCATATCCTTCGATACATACAAGGTACCATCACCTTTGGGATTCACTATTCAACAGACTCTACATTGGACCTCATCGGGTTCACTTATTCTGATTGGGATGGAAATAACATTGATCGCAAGTCCACATATGGTAACTGACTCAGTATTGGTTCTAGGCCTATATGTTAGTCGAGTAAGAAGCAGGATGCCATTGCTCTATCTTCAGCCGAGTCAGAGTATAGAGGGTTAGTTAACATAACCATTTAGGCTATGGGGATACAAAATTTTCTCACTAAGTTGGGCATTCAGTTTCATCGACCGATCATCATCTGGTGTGACAACGAGAGCACTCTGAAGTTCTACAGAGATCTAGCTCAGAGGTAGTGGACGAAGCACATTGAGATCCACATGAACTACATCCATGAATTAGTACACGAGGGGATCATTGACTTGTAGTTCTATCCCTTAGAGGAATATACTATAGACATCTTCACCAAGACCTTCACTGAGTAGAAGTTCCATTCTCTACAAATTCGTCTTGGAGTGAAGGACAAATTTTCCTAGCAACTGTCAGTTCTTATTTTTACATACATTGTACCTTGACGGGGGGAGGGGGAGGGGGGGGTTCCCATGAGTTTTTCCCTCTTTCCTCGCTTTATTTCCGTGTATCTTTTGTATTTGGGTACTTAACATGGCCTCGTTGTCGAGACCCATTATTTATTTTTGCCATAGTGATGTTCAGGGGGGGTGTTGGAGTTAATTCAGACACACCTAGGATTTATTCTTCCTAAGGTTTTTTCTTGTTTATTAGTCATTATTCAATCTCCTATATTTTAGGAAGAATATTCCTCTAGGGAGAATATTCTCTTCAATTTTCACTTCAATTTGATCAGTTGAGTGGAGTCTAGATGCTATATTGGGATTATCACCATGCAACATTGGGATCATCACCATATAATGTGCATTTTCCTTTGGATCATAACTAGAGTAGCGCATTACCCATGATTCCCTGATCTCCTCCTCACTTCACTATGTTTTAGTCAGTTAACTGAAGACTGATAAACTAGTTAACTCAACTAGGTGGAAGTTCACTCCCGTAATGGCCTGAGAGACTAGACTAGGTGGCGGTTTACTCTTGTAACTACTGGTGTGTGTCCAGACCACTCTAGACCACCACTATGGCACATTGTATTCTCCTCTAGTGCTCATTGGTTGAGTTATGCAGAGTATATAATGTGTAAATTATTCATTATTCATTCGGTGAATGAGAATTCTTCCATTCTTTCTCTCTTGCTTCTTCTTTCTCAATTTCTCTTTGCAAATGTGTGTGTTATTTTCTAGCTAGATCTATTCTATGTAGTTTCAACACATTTACACTCAAGGCTTGATAACTATCTACAACAACAAGGATAAAAGAGAAGGACTACTAACATCAACCTATATATAAAAATTGAAGAACAAAATATGATTGTTGTTTTGGTATATGTGGATAATATCATTTTTGGAAGTAATTTGACTATATTGAGCAAATGGGTTGCTACATAAATGTAGAAATAATATGATATGTCTATGCTAGGTGAACTAACATTCTTTATGGGTTTACATGTTACTTAGAAAGACAAAGGGATATTCATATCCCAAACCAAATATATCAAAGAAATGCTAAAGAAATTTCAAATGGAGGATTGCAAACCTGTGAGCACTCCCATGGTTACAAGATGCAAACTAAGCTTAGATGATGATTTACCAAAGATAGACCAAACCATGTACATATCAATGGTTGGTAGCATTTTATATGCAACAACAACAAGACCCGATATCATACAAGTTGTAGGACTAATAGGAAGATTTCAATCTGCACCTAAAGAGAGTCATTTGAAGACAATAAAAAAGATATTCATATATCTAAGAGCTAACTTGGATTTTGGATTATGGTATCCCAAAAAAACAAAATATTTTAATTTAAATGCATATATTGATGCAGATTGGGTTGGTAGAGTGGATGATAAGAAGAGAACTAGTGGAGTAGCATTCTTCCTAGGAAAGTGTCTAGTATCATGGCTAAGTAAGAATAAAACATCTATATCATTGTCAACAACAGAAGTTGAATATATTGTTGCTGCCATGACCTACTGCACACAAGTAATTTAGATGAAATAAACCCTAGAACACCTCCAAGTAAAGTATGATCATTCAATTCTTCTTGATTGTGATAATACCAGTGTTATAAACCTCTCTAAGATCTTGTTATGAATTCTAAAACCAAACATATCCCAATTATATACCATTTTATGAGAGATCAGGTTTCTCAAAAGATATTCAAAGTCGAATATGTTGATACTAAACAAGAAATTGTAGACATATTCACAAAGCCCCTACCAAGAAGTTATTTGGAAAATCTTTGACAGAAATTGGGAGTAATTTCCATACCTAATTAAAACTACAAAAGATTCACTAAAGAGGGGGAGAACATGCACAAGGGGAGCACCATCTCAGGGAGAGAAAATAAATATCCCTTCTATCATTTCTGTCAAAGGGGGAGGATACGCAATAAAATAAGCAGTAAAACTCAAAAATATATTGAAAGGATATTTTATTGAGTTGTCAGAAATGCCAAAAGGGGATATTATTGGAAAATTATTTATCATTGATGTCAACCATGGAAAAAATATGCAGAAGAATGCATAGGAGAAAATAAAATATCAGGAGAAATAACATTGCAAATATTTCAAAGAAGCCAGAGAACTGTGCAAACAAAGATCATTTGTAAAGGATCATGGAATCATGATTGTTTCCTTTTGAATTTCGAGAGCAATCAAAACCATTGAGTCAAGTAGAGTTTTGGATCATTAGATTGGGAGCCAGGTAAGCAAGGGCGTTCATATATAGTTGAGAAATTTTGGGTATAACCAAATCCGTTAGATCGAACCATTAAATCCTCAACCGTAGATCAAAGCCAATCAAATTTCGGTGATTTTTCCACTTTGACGACTATTGAAGATAAATCATAGGTACGAATATATGAAGTGTCGAAGCCCTGAAATCCCACCAACTGTTAGATTGAGGGAATAATTCAGGATTAATGTGAGTCGTTAGATCAATAAATGGAAGGATAGTGTAAGTAATTTGACAGGTATAACTCCAGGGGATTTGAACAATTTTAGAGTTTTAATATCCCAGAGTCCCGAAGTACCGAAATCACCCATACCATCAATCCAAGTGTTAGAAAAAAGGATCGTGGAGAAATAAAATAAAACAAATGCGGAAATAAAACACAAAAGATACACAATACAATAGAGACACAGATATACGTGGTTCACCCAGTGTGGGCTATGTCCACCAGAGAAATTTCCAGGTCCTTCTTTTATTATTATCCAACAAATGAAGGGATACAACCTGTTATCGTACAATTTGTACTTATTCCCGAGGAAAAGGTTAAGGGAAGGAAAAATGGTGTAACAGGAGGTTATCATATCATTGTCACCTCAATAGGATACCTCTTTCTATTTAGGGTTGATGGCCCAGGGGAGACATCCTCGGTGACTTGGGGTTTTGATAAGGAAAAGGTTAAAGTGTCTATGAAAATGTACCCTCTCAAAAGTCACACTGATCAGAAAGTCCCAGGGTTTTAACCAATGAAGTAATGAGGTATTAAGATGTACTTGCCAAGAACAAAGCAACAAGAAAAGATATATTTTTCAAGTACAACTTGTTGTTAGTACTTCATAAAACCATGGACTTTATCAATAAAATCAATAGTTGATATATGATGAAGCAAACAAGATTTTATAGAAACGATTTTAATAAGATAATAGCTTCACAATAAATGCCTTTAAAATGGCTTCAAAATGACCAAGAATAATTACTCATCAAAACCAAAGTAATAACATCTGTCATAAGCAAATAAGGTAGTGTATTAATCAACTTTTCAATTGATTTTAGGTGCTTTTAGTTCTGAAATAGATGGTTGTAGCTTACTTTAGTAACAACAACAAATAGGTTAATAGATTAGACTATTCTAAGGTTAGGAGTAGTTAGTAAAGAGCTCAAGGTAAAGGTTTTGATAGTAGTTTTTTTCAATCACTCAATAGCAAGGCTTAGATCAATGCTTTTTTAGGGTAAATGGAGTCATTTTAGGAAGCGACAAATCTTGAAGGAACAAATGATAATGAGAGAACGACAGACAAGAGGGGTCAATAATTGAAGTGTTGGTAGCCCAAGGCTTCAATCACCAAACCCTGGGGGGCAAAATGTCTACTAGGAAGTAGGTAACCCTAGGCCCTTGTAGTTTTCCTCATTCTTTAGCTCAAAGATGAAAAAGATGATGACTTATATGAAGCAAAAGGTGATAGGGTGTTACAATGGCAAGGCCCTTAGTAAAAATCTTCAAGAAAATGGCAAGGACAATAACATGTGCTTTAGCCTCCTAGGGTTTTAAGCTAGGAATTTCATAATATTAGTATAAATGCAAGATAAATACAACCATAGCCATTCAATGAAGAAGAATTGCAGAAAATTTACTTACATTCACCAAGAATCATCTAGCAAATAGCCTAGTTGAACACTTCCACCAAGAAAAATGCAAAAATACTCCAAAATAAGCCTCCTTCAAGAAGTGCGCACTAAATTTCAGCCAAGAAACCTTAATTAGGGTGAAAATTTCAGACCTCACACTTGTGTGAGTGAAATATGGTGAAAAAATACAAGGGAAAATCCCTTATTTTACAGTTACAATGACTAGAATTAGGTCAAAAAGGTTGACATGGCCAATTTACATGTAATATCCAGTTTTTACATTAAATGAAAAATTAAAACCCTTGTTGGCACAAGGGCAGATCCATAGTTCAATGCTCAAGAGTGCACCAAAAAATACCTAACTACCGGCCCTTTCAGAAACACCTACGAAGCAGATGTAGTATCACCCGAGGTAGAGGCAGGGGTGGTTGAAAGACTCAGGTGTCTGCAACCTTAGCTGGAACATAGATCTGTGATTATATCACTTACAGAGTACTTGACATCAACTATTCATTAATATTCAACCTTTATTATACCTCATAGATAGCACAGAGCATCACAACGTTCACTTAGATCTAAGATATTTCAACACTTAGCAACAGTAAAACGGATTAGATCTAATGGATCGGCACTAAGAATCTTCATACATGTCAGATCCGACGTTCGTATACATCTAAAAATCACAAAGCATAAGTAGATCTATCTAAATACATCAAAGAACTTAGCAAAAGCAGAGATAAGCACATCAGTCAAACCACAGAGCATAACACACAGATTTATGTGGTTCACCCCCACCCTGGGGCTACATCCACCAACTCTTCTTCTTTATTAGTGTCCTCAATCAGTTACAGCTTAGAGCCACCAAAAACCCTTCTTCTCATAGGACAAAATATCTGCGCAGCTCGCTAGATCCTTCCTCCTTGTGCTACAACACAAAGCCTTCTTACATCAACTTGCACTTAGCTTTGCAAGCCTTTTACATTTATGCACAAAGCACTCACAAAACATTACTAGCACTTATCCTTCATCACATATATGCACCTAGCTTCATGTACTCTTACATTGCCTAGCTTACTTATTTATACATACAAAAGTAGGCCTAAACATGGGTAAAACCCATGGGCCAACATCCCTTTCCCAATACATTATCCCAAAACCCAAAAAGGGACCCAAAAGGGGCCTAGCTTCCACAATCTCTGCTTCGCTTTGCGCTTTGTCTTCAACAGGCTGTAGAAGTCCAAAAAATGGTCAAATATGATCAAGTGTTCCTCAAAATTTGGTCAAGGGCCAACAAGCCCCTAACACTCACCTATGACTCGTACCGAATCACTATGGTCTGATCAATTTTGCCTCGAATTCCTTGAGCTTGGCTTGAGCTTCTTCAACCTACTGTAGTGCAACAACCTCTTGCTCAGTGAACTTTTGGATCATTGTGTTGGTTACTGGCCCTTCTAGGAATTGTTCTGTTGTGATGACAATCTGTTCTAGTGTAGATCCTTGGCTTTCAACTTCAGCGAACAGTTGGCATGCCTTTTCTTGGACTGGTTGAAGTCATTGAGAGACTTCCATCACTTTACTTTGCAGCATGTGTACCTATTGTTGGGCGGTGAGTTGTTCTGGAAATTTGTTCATTCTTTTGACTGGGGTCAAGGCCTTCAACTGTGCCTGTAGCATATCTACTTGCTGCTTTGCTTCTTGGATTTGTGCCTCCAATGCCTGCAAATATGGATTCTCTGTGAGGTTCTCATAAGTCTAGGCACTTCTAGCACTCATCTTCTTGCATTCTAAGGCAAAGGTTTTTAATCGACCAACTGCGATGTGGGCACTTTCCTCCCTTAGATCTATTATTTATTGAGGAGTCTCAGGCATGGTACGAAGTTCCAGATCTGCGATGCACTGCTGAAGTTGTTGGATCACTTCTCCAAGATGTGCCACCTGTTGTGGAACATGTTCTTCAGTTTTGACTTCTATGACTGTCATAGAGAGAAGTGCTCTGTTGACCTGTTCCTTCACCTCTAGCTGTTTTGCTGCCAACTAGTCCTTGCTCTATTGTAGCGCTTCTTTCTCTTCATCCCACTTCACTTGTAGGGAAAGACTTTCTCGTTCGGTGTTACTTCATTGTGCTAGCAGATCCTTGTGTGCCTGCGCTAAAGCCTGGGTGGTGTGCGTTGTCTCTTATTGAGCTCATCGAAGGTGAGCTTCGACCCTATCAACAATCTGGTGGAGTTGAGCTTGCGCATCTCCCAGTTTTATTGTTCCTGATGTCAGGGGCGCAGTGGAGACTACTCGGATATACTGAAGTGCATGCTGCACTCCTTGAATTTAACTCTTGATGTGATTATACATCTGCTCCTTCTTTGCCTCCTGCTTCTGTATTACCTCTTGTGAAGAATCACCGACAGCTGCAATGATGAAATTGAAATCATATAATGTGAATACAGTCTTCATCTTGGTTACAGAGGTTCTAGGTTTCTTTCTGGAGGAAGGTTTCAGAGGTGAAACCTTCCTTTTATTAGAGGGATCCTCCTCCTCTCTAGGTGGAGTAACCTCACCCTTTATTTGCTCAACTTATGTGCCTTCTAGTTCTTCATCATCACCTCCCTACGCAGGTGAGATCGAAGTAGTCTTCATGGATGTTCTATGGACATATGGAACTTCATAATCCTTCTTAGTTTTGCTTGGTCCAGGTGTATCAGGCATAGCTTCAGAAATATCCACGTCAGACATGTTTGCGGGGTCTGCTGCAATAAGGAGGTCCACCGACCATTCCTTGGTAATCTCCTCCAAGTCTTCTTATGCCAACTTGTAGTATGACTGAAGTTGTTGTTTGTTTTCATTAGCGCGCGTTGTGATATAGGTGAAGTGGCAGTCTGCGTTGAATTTTATCAAGGGTCTAAACCTGTAAAGTGTGTTTGGGGTAAGGCATGGCGTAGACTGGATTGCATTCTTCAACTAGTTGTAATAGGCGTGGAAGATGGCATTGGACTTCCACTGCTTGTTCATGTTGCTAGAGTACCATAGCGTACAGAACTTCGTGGCCAGTGGTTCGAAGGGTTCAATATTTGGAAAAGTGGCACCTTCTGGTAGCTCCCAGGCAATGAAAGCGATGAGTATGAGAAACCAACTAAAGTGGAAATCATACCCTTGGTACTGTGCCCAATTCATCTGTAGTCCCTTGGCGCACTTCACTACGAGGTCAAATATGAATTCGGTCACTTGTGTTGGTCTGTTCTTGTGTACTAGCTTGCTTGCGATCAACTGACATGCAAGGCGCATTGCACCACTCTGGATAGAGGCTACCGTGTAGCCTTGTGTGCCTTTCTCGACATCGCCATACATTTCTTTTATCCTTTGTGCTAAGGCTTGGTCTGAGGTCTTTCCGGGGTAAAACTCCTATGGGTCAGGGCCCTGCATACTAAGCCCTATGATCTAATTGATCAAGGTCGGATCCATAGTGATGTGGTGGTCCAACCATAAGTATCCTCCATGGTAGTAGGACAACAACAGTTTGACGCATGCATTAACTTCCTGGTGTCTATCGAAGTGTGGGATTTTCATCACATTAAGAAGTGTGGACTGCGCGAGGTTCTGAGTGTAGGACTGTGGGACAATCTTATAATTATTTCCTTTGGTCTTGGTTAAGTACTTATGTGGGGCTAACATGCTACAAACTTTATGGTCTCCAAGGTTAAAATCACTAAATTTTAGTGCTACGATCTTATCCTGGTTAGCACGAACAGCATGCACCTCTTTCAGAAGGTACGTGGTGATCAAGGTGCACTTGAAGTCTCAAGGTACACTGTCACGGTTGATGGCACAACTTAGAGGTGGTAAGTAAGTAGGTACAATGCATGGGATAAGCTTGGAATTTGTGATGTCATCCCTGTACTTGGTCCGTTTCTCATCGGTCGGTCGTGATGGACCAACCCAAGTAGTGGAAGGGGAGGCCTGTACTCCTCTCATTGATAAGGCTTGGACTCCTGTAGATAATCCTCGCTCTAACATGACTCTCTCAGTCATTAAGTAAATTAAAAATTCTTCAACTACTTTTTCAGTAGCACTGAGCTCGTCCAACATACAAGCTGGGGTCAACTTAGCTCGGGTGTGAAATGAATTTAGAGACTATAGTGAACGATATGGGAACAAGGAAATGCTCATAGGGTGAAGTAATCTCAGGCTTCGGGTGCAAATTCTCAATAAGCAAAAAGTATTCTTGGTGCATGGCGCAATGAACTAAGTAGAAAACTTAGCAATGGTCTGCTTTCAACGAGTATGAGGCTGCATTAACTCATGTTATGGGATGGTCTAACGGTCTAGGGGCGAACCATAAATTCTTTTTGACCCATTTGAAGTGGTAGTCGAACAATTATGTTGGCTTCCAACGGTTATATTACTTCACCTCAGTGAAGTGGCATATGTTGTTGTTCTAATATCCCGACAAAGCTCCAATTCTACAAAGTGTCTTGCTGCGATGTACCTTCCGGGATCTTCTGTAATTTTTCAATCTTAGCCTTCTTCTTACTTAGCATTCTAGCCTTTTTCCCAGTGAGCTTCATCTCGGTGATTCTCTTCCCATTTTTATTCTTATTTTCTTTGGACATAGACACTTCATGTTGGTGAGATTCTCTCTTATAGCTTAGGGGTAAGGCCTCTTCTTTACCTGGAATAGGTACTTCAGTCGTCTTTGGGTGTTCTAAAGTTCTTACATTTTCGACATCTGGGTTTCTAATGCTAAGTAGATTTGATATACTTTCATGTTCTTCAATCAAATGTGCAATCCTTTTAGTCATGAAACCTTTTAACTCTTGTCTCTGTTGTTCTAAAACCTCTTCTTCTTCCTTCTTTCTACCTTGATTTTTTTTAATCCAAGGTTTGCCAAGTAACATGGTAAACAGGGCGTTGTCCTCAATAAATTTGATAATCTCAAAATCTTTTTCTCTCGAAGTTCAATTGATTGTCATATGTATCTAAGCGATCTTTCCACATAAGTTTACCAGTTTTCCTCTGAATAGTCCTATTCCTCCTAGTGAAGGAATCATGGCAGGCTTCCTTATAGCTTCCCAATTTCTTTCTGGCATAATGTTCACTTGTGTTTCTTCATCAAGAACACAGTCAATGTCGAAGTCCCCTATTCTTGCTTCGACTTGCTCCTTTTCTTTGAAGATCTCTGATAATCGGATATCTTTATGTTCTTTTAGGGTTTATTTCATATGTATTAATACTTTCTCTGATTCTTGCTTGGTTTTTGTCTTTTCTAGATCTTCCTTATGGTCTTCTTGATTCATATTTATCCTTTCAAGCTTAGCAATCATTCTAGGGCAATCCAATACTTCATGGTCCATAGCTTTGCAACAGAGACAACTAGGTCTTCTACCAGGGCATTCCTTAGCTAGATGACCTGGTTTTCTACAACTGTAACATAGGATTAATCCTCTCTTTCTTTTAAATGATCCCCAACCTCTTCTATACTACGCACTAGAATCGTGATAGCCAACCTGCAAAAAATTCTTTCTAGGATCCTGCATCCATTTGTTAGTCCAAACATTCTTTCTATACATAGTTATAACATATCTATCATTATGATTATCAGATCTATTCATATCAAACTTTCTTGCATCTATTAAGGCCCTAGTTTTCAAGCTAGGATAGAGTCTATCAAACATACCTAGATCCATGCTCTAGAAACAAAAAATTTCACTTATCTTACTTCCACAGAGCACAAAGCTTCCAGACCTAAGAACTTTTAACTATTCTTACCTTTATTAGAGTACAGAGCTTACAGATCTTACCTCTTTTCTTCAGATCTTACCTCTTTCTTTCAGGAACTCCCACTTTTACTTTTCTTAGAGCACAATGCATTCAGATGTTGCTTCTTTTCTTCAGATATGTCCTTCCCATCTTCAGATCTGACCTTGTTTCTAGCACAAAGATTCATAGGTCGAGTAAAAAGTTGCGCACTAGGGAAACAAATCTATGCACAGAGCTTCCACAGTTTCAGGATGAATTTTTTCACAAAGCTTCTTCTTCCTCAGTTCCTAGCAATCACAGTTTCAGGTCCCGACAACAGAACCATTTTTTGGCACAGGGGCAGACCTAGGGTTCAATGCTCAAGAGCACACCAACAAATCCCTAACTATTGACCCTTTCAGCAACACCTTCAAAGCAGATGTAGTCTCACTCGAGGTAGAGGCAGGGGTGGTTGCAAGAATCAAGTGTCTGCAACCATAGCTAGGACAAATATATGTGATTATATCTCTTATGGAGTACTTGGAATTAACTATTCATTAATATCCAACCCTTGTTGTACTTCGCAGATAGCACAAAGCATCGCAAAACTCACTTAGATCTAAGATATTTCATCACTTAGAAACAGTAAAATGAATTAGATCTAGTGGATCGACACTAAGTATATTCATACATGTCAGATCAGACGTTCGTATACATATAAAAAGCACAAAGCATAAGTAGATCTATCTAAATGCATCAAAGCACTTAGCAAAAGCAAAGATAAGCACATCAGTCAAAGAACATAGTGTAACACATAGATTTATGTGGTTCACCCCCACCCTAAGGCTACATCCACCAACTCTTCTTCTTTATTAGTGTCCTCAATTGGTTACAACACAGAGCCACCAAAAACCCTTCTTCACATAGGACAGAAGATCTGCATAGTTCGCTAGATCCTTCCTCCTTCCACTACAACACAAATCCTTCTTACAACAACTTTCACTTAGCTCTGCAAGCCTTTTACAATTATGCACAAAGCACTCACAAAAACTTACTAGCACTTAGCCTTCATCACATAGATGCACCTAGTTTCACGTACTCTTACATTGCATAGCTTACTTATTTATACATACAAAATTGGCCTAAACGTGGGTAAAACCCATGGACCAACATCGCTTTCCAATTAAATTATCCCAAAACCCAAAAAGGGACCCAAAAGGGGCTTAGATTCCACAATCTCTGCTTCTCTTTGCACTTTGTCTTCAACAGGCTGTTGAAGTCCCAAAAATGGTCAAATATGACCAAGTGTTCCTCAAAAGTTGGTCAAGGGCCAAAAACCCTAAATCAAGAATAAAAGGTGATTTCATGCCCCTTTAGGGTGATGTTAGGCCTTTCTAGCACAATGCTGGCCTCCATGAGAAAAATGTTAGGGCTCCTAAGGCCTCTGGATCAAGCAACACGTGCCACTTGGCACACAACTGCCTCCAAAGTGTCCATCAAACATTGGGTGACATAAAGGGTCACAGAGGTGACGTCATGGGCCTTCCAAGGCCTACATCATAGTGGGAGGGAAAGACCCCCCTGGGTCTAGTTCTTCCAGGCTGTCTCTGGTGGAACATCCTCCTCTCTCTCTAGTGCAAACCTCTGATCTGTATCTACCCTTGGCTCAGGTCTCAACATCCATCTGGTGGGATTTTATCCCTATGGAGGTCTGAACTAATCATCTCCCCATGTGTACCTATCCTTCGGGTGCGGCCCTACAACATCAACAAGTATGCCCTCCATGGGCTCATAAGTCACAGGGATCATAGCAATGTCAATCACATCTAATAATCAAGTTATTTAAACATGTACATAAAACACCCCTTTCCTAGATAAGTGCTCAAAAACATTATGCTATTCTACAAGACAGGTTTGGAGGGGAGGTTAGCAGGTTCTATTGGGATAATTCTCATTGGACGTGGGATGTTTCGAGGTGAAGACAAATCCAAGCCATGTAAGTGGATGAGGTGGTAAGGGATGTCTGAGCAATGGGTCTAGTGATGACAAGGGAATGCATGGCTTACATGTGGGTTCCTCTAAAGAGGGTGAGTTGCACCTCGTCATGGATGCAAATGTTTCCAAGCCCATTCAATGCCTTTTATCTTTTTATCTTATTAATTTTTCTTTCAAGATACTAGTTGGGGGACATTTCCTTGGTGTGGTGACCAGTGGTGATAATGTTACCCACAAGAATTTCATGTAGATGAGAAGGTTGGCTCGTGATGAGAGCCCCTTTCTCTTGGATATGCCACCAAGGGCCACTACCATGGCATGGTGACCAGTTGAATGGTAGTGTCATACCGCTACATGCCCATGGACCTAATAGGTTGGCTTTTGATGAGACCCCCTATCGTCTAACTAGGTCTTGATTTTATTATTTTATGGGTCCCTTTGTTTCTTGCTGAGAAACCTTTTATTTCTTTCTCGGGGATCCCTAGACGAAGCATCTGAAGGTTTTTTTCTTTTGGCATTTATCTTTTGCTAGATACTTTTACCCCCTAGGCCTTTATCCCCTTCTTCCCACAAGGTAAGGTACAACCCTTTGTTATCTTGGAAAACACAATGCTTGAACCAATGTATGGGATGGATGAGAGGGAAAAAGATGAAAAGTTGTCAGTATGGTGGGAAAAGACGATGATGTTTCATGAACCCACCTAGTGGCAACTCAACCCCTGTGGGAACCAACCTGCTAGGGCATCCTGTCATGCCCCCAGGTGTGGACAGGTGGAAAGGCATAAGGTCCAATCACACATTAGAAGTAAACAAATTAAATGCACATATTCAAATGTTTTGAAAATCAAAGTGACACATACCATGATAATCAGGCTCATTACCTCATGGAGTAAGACCCATTGTTATTGAAGGACCAGGCCGATGGGATGGATGTTGCTACCGCTAACAAGGTGGAGGCATTGAAGAAGAAATATGGACCCTCCAGGACTAGTATCAAGTCAATATGCCTCTCGGTACTCCATGTCTAGGACCTCTGGTCCTCGAGACATAATCTCCTTAGTTATCCCTAGGCTAGGGAATAACATCTGGTGCCAACTCAGGGACATGCTCTCACCATAGAGTGCATGAGAACCTAAGAATCTCTGGCATGACCTGCGACTTGCTTGATCTCAACAACAAATTATTAGTAATAATTTGGGGTGGTGATATCACCCCTGGATCACATATGATAAAGTAAATGAAAATAAGCAATCATATATACAAATGGAGATACAACTACTCTAGCATCAAATCAAGATGGTATATACAATGATTGCAAATTCCTACCTACTTACCTATACTTACCTATGAATTCAAGTCTCTGCCCCCTGATGGGGTTTGAGGAGGTGCCCGCTAACTAGTAATGGGTGTCTTCTTCCTTCCAATGTAGACAAATAATAGGCATCATCGAATGTCTTTCTTCCAACTCGGAAGGGTCCAAGACAAAATTGTGCACTTATCTTGACATTAGTATGTTCTCCCTACATCCAGATTGTGTCTCCCTCTTTGTAATCCTTACTTTTGAACTTGGTTATTTCTTGCACAACCCTCATGTATTGTCTTGAGGAAGGAGGGTGGGACTCTGCTGTGAAAACTTCTTGTTGGGATGGTCGGATCAATATGTTATCGTCTCCTTTCTTTAATAATTTGACATCCCCAACTTCTTTGTCTTTATATTTGTTTAGGAGTTGCTGATAATCCTCTTTCTTTGGAAATTTTATCTTATCAAAGTCTTGTTCTGTAGAAAAAGGCATGTCATCAGGAGAAAATTCATGAATACTCTCTTTGATCGGCTCGTTTGTTTCGTCAACTTCAATGTCATCGATAATATCTCACACATGGATTTTGGTCATTGGCACATTCGAGAGGCAGCTTATTGTTCCATCATTCATAGGCAGATTGATATAAGTGAGATCCATCTCTAGAGTGCCTCCCAACATCGTAACAAATTTCCTAGACAATAGTATTCCCCACACATCTGGGAAATCCACCACTACGATGTCCATGTGGATCACTCTCTCAGGGTATCTTCCAAGGTATGCTTCCACATTCTCAACTACCCCATGCATGGCTATGGCTCTGGACTCAAATCCATACACATTCATGTAACGTATTGTTACTTTTAGGCCCAATTGTTCCATGACCTTCAAAGACATCATGTTAGGACATGCCCCTGAATCCAATATACAATTGTTAAGGAATTTGTTATTGATAAATAAGGTCATGAAGAAAGGTGGATGTCCATCATACTAAACCCTAAAGTTATCAGCTTGTAGAATAATAGGAGGGTGCATTGGTCCATCTGACCCTTTGAAAGAATTATCAAACATTTCTTTGACAGATGGTACCTTGATGACTTCTCTCAAGGGGATGGTCACATGAATTTTGGCTAATGCCCCTTCAAAATAAAAATTTAAGTCAACTTTGTCGGTCTTGGGAGTATTCTTAGGAAGAAGTATGTTCATGGGTGGAGGTCTTGTTTGTGATGCTATAGAACCAATAGATAGAGGTTGGTTCATTCTCTTTTGTCTAGTATACACTTGGAATTCGTGTTTCTTCAACTTTTCTCTTGATTCTTTGTCAAGGTTGTTTATCACCTCCATCCTAGCCTTCCTGGTTTCTTCCTTTATGCCCTATTGATGTTCCTCGAGAGTAATATTAAGGAAAATTTGAGGATCCTTGATGGTATGGTCCATTATGTTTACTTGGTCATGGTTTCCATTGTTGAAAGGACACTCATTTTCCTAGTGTGACTCACTGCATTACAAGCACCAATGGTTTTCATCCACTATGTTTGTAGGGGATAAAATATTTGGAACCTCTTGATAATTCTTTGGTCTGAAAACTTGGTTCCCCTTTTGGAACTAACCCTTGTAAGGAACCCTAGAGTGTAACATACCCAGCCACCCACAGGTTGGGGCATGCTACCTTCAAGCCTGCCCTTGGACTTCTTTGTCTTAGCAATACCTTCTTGAAATTTAAGGATGCATAAAAGAAAAGACTTTAACAACATGCACAACAATATCCAACAAGCATGCATAATCTAATATTCAATTAAACGATAATTAAAAATACACAGCAGAATACATTCATACACATATAATAATATCACAACAGAGAGCACTTATCTTTATGAAAGATGACACCAACTGGTTGTAGACCAAGGACGTTCCACCCAACCGTAGACACCACTGCTCCAAATCTTAGCAGCAGTGTCATCCCTGAGCTAGGGCTATGAATCCATAAGGACGGTTCCAGAGTATTACTTTAGTTCCCAAAGCAAACAGTTCTCAAGCTCTCATAGGTTTCCCATCACCCACAACAAGCCAAGTACCCAGCTCTCTTCTACCCAGCCTATACCTCCCCAAGAGAATGGACCTCCACCCTTCTCTGCCATGCAGTCCCTTAGGCAATCCGTCTCCTTTATTTTCCAGGGCCTCCGGCACAGCTGGAACATAATCTTAGTGATGGAACTCTCAGGACTCGCAGTTTTGAGAAAAATAGGGCATATGCCAATGCATCTCAAACATGCAGGCCCCAGGTCATGGCTGTATTTCACCAATGACCATTACAGCCAACTATCCCGTGGCTAATTCTTCAACATTTCCTTTCACTTCGCCAAGCCAAGATGTAGGTGAGGATGGGTCAATGGATGGGTAAGGGAGTGCATGCAAGTGCATGCATGGGAGTGTGTGAGGGAAAAATGAGTGAATGTACAGGGAAGCAATGAACAAGCCATCAGTCAAACCCCCCCATCAGAGCAAAGGCAGGTTTAAGTAACCTCATGGGGAAATTAAGAACCTCCTGGATTTCCCCAGAAGCTCACGTAACTGATCACCTTCCTTAGGAAAAAAGGTAATTAACATAGGAATAAACACTTAGCCCCTCAAGCCCCCTCTCTTGTAGAATCATAGCCCCCTATAACTCTAGTCTTTCTTCGTCTAGCATCCAATGATGTATTTATTATTAATAATGATAAAAAAAGTACATGTCTTGGGAACACTGGCCTTTTAATAATTGTTTGGGCACCGTGGCCTCTTAGCATTGTAACAATACATTATTTAAAATGGGGGTTCAAAACTTGGGGTGTTACATCCCCTCCCCCTTATTTTGGCACTATCCTCAATGCATATACAAAATAGAGATCAAAATCTCAATTTATTAAAAAAGATATGGGTACTCTACCCGCAAGGCATCTTCATGCTCCCAGGTAGCATCTTTAGGACCGTAGCAGGTCCACTAAACTATTACTAGCTCTATAACTTGATTCTAGATCATTTTTACCTTTTTGTCCAATGCTCATACTGGCTGAACCTGAAAATATCCCTCTGTCTCTACCTGAATCAGATGGTAATCAATAACATGGTTAGGATCATGTACATATTTCTTTAGTAAAGATACATGAAATACATGAAAAATTTCCTTCATGAAAAATTCTGCAATATTAGTTGGTGTATGTGTTGTCTTCACAAGAACAAAATGAGCAGCCTTTGTTAATTTTTTAACCAACACCATGATTGAATCATGTTTCTTATTTGTTCTGGGTAATCCTGTGATGAAATCCATGGTGATCACTTCCCATTTCTTCTTTGGAATTGGAAATGGCTGCAACAAACCCATTGGGTGCCTATGATCAGCCTTCACCTTCTGACATTCCATACATTGAGCGATGTAATCAACAACATTCTTCTTCATTCCCAGCCAAAAGAACTGGCTTCTTACTGCTGTAATTGTTTTCTTGTAACCGAGATATCCAGCATAAGGAATATCATGCATTTCCTTCAGTACCAAATTCCTCAATTCTCTAGAACTAGGAACATAGATTCTATTTTAATGCATGAGTAATCCGTCTTCCTTTATCTCATACTCCTTTATTTTTTGTTGTACATCTCCTTGCTGTAAGTTTTCCTTTCCCTGTAGGTAATGTTGATCCGTAACAAGACCATCTAAAATTCTTCTCTTCAATTCTGAATGATGCATACTGACAGCAGTAGCATGCATGAGATGCACTCTCCTACTAAGTGCATCGGCAAATTTATTCTCCTTCCCCTTGATATGCTTGATATCGAAGTCATATTCACTTAAAAATTCCATCCATCTTGTTTGCCTGGCATTCAAGGTCGACTGTTCAAAAAGATACTTCAGGCCAATGTGGTCTGTCATTAACTCAAATTTCTTCCCCATGAGATAATGCCTCCACATCCTCAAGGCGTGAACAATGGCAGCAAGGTCCAAGTCATGCGTGGCATAATTCCTCTCATGTTCCTTAAGATTTATGGACTCATATCCAATGACATGTCCATTATGTGTGAGGACTTCCCCAAGTCCTTCCTTACATGCATCTGTACATACCACAAAACTTTCATTTGGGCCAACAATCTCTAACACGAGTGCACTAGTAAGTAATTCCTTCAACAGATTAAAATTATTTTCACACTTGAGTGTCCATTCAAATTTATTTCCCTTCTTTTGCAAAGAAGTGATGGGATGAGCAATCTTAGAAAACCCTACTATGAACCTTCTATAGTAGCTAGCTAATCCCATAAAATATCTGACGTCTGACACACTTCTGGGTGTTGGCCATCCTCTAATGGCTTTGATCTTCTCTGGATCTACTGCTATGCCCTGCTCTGAAATAATGTGTCCCAAGTAATGGATATGCTTTTGATAGAAGGAACACTTACTCAACTTGGCATACAACTGATGTTCTCTCAGTACTTGCAATACCAGTCTTAAGTGATGTTCATGCTCCTCTTCATACTTATAATAGATAAGTATGTCATCTAGGAATACTATGACAAACTTGTCCAAATAATTTCTGAATATTCCATTCATTAAGAACATGAAGATAGCTGGTGCATTGGTCAGTCCAAATGGAACCACTACAAATTCATAATGCCCATACCTGGTCCTAAAGGTTGTCTTATGAATGTCTTCTTCCTTGATTCTTACCTTATGGTATCATGCCTTTGGGTCAAATTTTGAAAATATCTTTGCTCCTCTTAGCTGATCAAAGAGGTCATCAATTCGAGGTAGAGGATATGTGTTCTTTATAGTGTACTTGTTCAGTTGTCGGAAGTCAATACACAACCTCAAGGTTCCATCCTTATTTTTGACAAAAACTACTGGTGCTCCCCAAGGTGAAACACTTGGACGTATGTACCCTTTCTTCAACAATTCCTCTAACTGCATTTGTAATTCTTTTAACTCTAGTGTGCTCATTCTGTAAGGTTTTTTTGACACCGGGGCAGCTCCTAGCACTAAATCAATCGAGAAATCTATCTCCCTTCTTAGTGGCAATCTGGGTATTTCTTGGAATACATCTTCAAATTCCTGTAGTACCAAGAAATCTTTGAGGCTTGGCCCCTTTGTATTATCTGGCTCCTACACATGAGCTTCATACAATTGACATCCTTTCCTAAAACATCTTTTTAGTAGTAAGGCTAAAATCTCCCTTATAGAGATGGGTCTTGGAACTCCTTTCACAGTGCTTTATTTTCCATTTCCGTCAAGATATGCAAATGTCTCGTTATGACAATCTCGGACAAAATGATGCTTGTCAAACCAATCCATCCCAATCATAACATCATAAGACCCCAATGGTATGATATTTAGATCAGTACTATTATTCACGCCATTAAGACTTATGGAACAATTTATGACCATATGATGGATTCTCCTTTTGGTTCCAGTGGCTAACTAAACCAAACTTGCATTTCCAAGTTTACTTTTCTCCAAATGTAATCTATCCACTATCTTAGGATCAATGTAGCAATGAATTTCTCATGAATCAATCAAAATAACAATAGGCTGATTTATGATCTTACCTTCCACCTCGATCATATTGGACTAGTACTCTGCTTGTCGATCATTTAAAGTTGCATAGATTCTTCCCATATCTTCGACTGTTGTAGCCTCTTGGATGTTGTGCACAATTTTCAATCTGTCCTTTCTATGTGGGAAATCCTTGTATAGGTCATCTTCCTTGCATCCTCAACATTAGATTGGTGGTATTCTCCTTTTTCCCAAGGAATCTTCCTTCATGGAATCTCCCTTAGCATACTAATCTTGATTATTTCTATTAAGCTCATTCCTATTGAAGGGAGGTTTGAATCCTTTCCTCCTCTGATCAGACTTCACATTCTTCTTTTCCTTCCAAGATTTCTATAGGGATTCTCTTCCATGGCCTTGTTCATACATGTATTTAGCCTTCCTGATGGCTTCAGTCAAGGTTCTGGGTTGATCATACTTTATCTTTTCCTTATAAAAGGCTGGAAATCCACTTAGAAATCTCTGTATTTTCAATTTCTCATCACCAATGAACTTGACATATTTTAACAATCCCAATAACTTCTTCTTGTACTCTTCCATAGTCATTCTTCCCAACCTGAGTTCAAATAACTCCTGCATCTTGTCATAGAAATGCTCTGAGAGGTACTCCTTCTGGAAGTACTTCTTGAACTTCTTCCAAGTGATCCTACTTTCATTAGCATGTTCCACTTACTTTAGTTGGTCCCACCACATCATAGCCTTATCGTGTAAATGGTAGGTGGCAATCCTTGCTGAGGGAAGGATGGCTTGTCCAGAGCTTCGGGACTTTGGGACTCTGTGCTTCGGGAGTCTCAACTTCCTCCCTTGCCTCCTCCTGGAACACTTTTACCTGGAGTTCATGATCTTTCGATGGGTGTCCTCCCACATATCAGTGGCTATAAATCACTTCGGCTCTTTAGGATTCATAAGTTTCAAACTTTTCCTCCTACACTTTCTCCTGGAGTGCTTTCACCCGAAGTCGACGATCCTTTGACGTGTGTCTTCTAGAATCAACGGTCGGTCAATATGTACTCCGACCTTCTGGAATTCGAGAGTTTTCGACCCAACACAACTTGTCACCTCTTTCCCCTCTAGAGTGCCTAGTCTATGGATTGGATGATCTGTTGCCACATGGTGAAATACTAGAAGCAGACACGTGGCCCAATCTGGCGAGTGACACATGTCACGTTCTAACTGACCTTTCAATACTCCAATTGCTCAAAACTTACTAACACGTGGCACACATCCGATGTGTCCACCTCATCCCAGGTGACGCCCACAAGCCACGTCACTTCATAATTCTAGGGTCCACATCACCTCCAGGTGACATCATCATGCCCCATCAATTCATCTCTTCGGGCTTCGGGACTTCAGTAGTTTCCTTACTAGTGCCTCAAATTTTTTTTTGAAATTTTTTTATCCAAAGTTTGTGACCTAGTGACATGTGTCTCTCATGGATCGACGACTATGATTTCTTTGGGACTCCAAACTTTGAAAATCTCAAACTTCAAAACTTATTTGGCCCCACTGGCTTTTATCCAAAGCCCTGGATCTGGTGACGTGCATCTCTCAGCAGATCGACGCCCGAGATCCTTTCGGGTCTTTGGGTTTCGGAAATCTCAATTTTCAACCTTCTCTTTCACTAGAAGTGTGTGGATTTATGCTGCGTGTCCTCCTTGATCGAACGACTGAGATTCACTTCGGATCTTTGGGGTCTGGAAATATCAATTCTCAACTTCTCCAATGCGATATGATGATTGAAACCTTAACCCTTGCTTCCTTTTCATCGGATGACCACTGTTCACCTGTCCTCCGATCCAACAATCCCATATCTCTCATGATCCTATAGTGGCGATCTCTCCCGAATTTGAAGGGGGACAGTCACGATCCTTCGAACCCATTACCACGAGTCTCTAATGTTCTACCTCTCGTGTATATTCTGCAATGCCATTCCTCCTGAGATTTTCAACTCCATGGTCATAGTTCAATCTGTAACCATGAGACTTTGACCAATAAACCCGGCCCATACCAGCTTGATGTTTCAACCAAAAGCTCTAGTACCAAATTGTAACATACCTAGCCACCCATAGGTTGGGGCATGCTACCTTCAAGCCCTCCCTTGGACTTCTTTGTCTTAGCGATACCTTCTTTAAATTTAAGGATGCATAAAAGAAAAGACTTTAACAACATGCACAACAATATCCAACAAGCATGCATAATCTAAGATTCAATTAAATGATAATTAAAAATACATAACAGAATACATTCATACACAGATAATAATATCACAATAAAGAACACTTATCTTTATGAAAGATGACACCAAATGGCTGCAAACCAAGGAAGTTCCACCCAACCATAGACACCACTACTCCAAATATCAGCAGCTGTGTCACCCCCGAGCCAGGGCTATGAATCCACAAGGAAGGCTCTAGAGTGTTACTTGGGTTCCCAAAGTAGTCAGCTCTCAAGATCTCACATTTTTCCCAGCACCCACAACAATTCAAGTACCCAAATCTCTTCTAAATAGCTTGTCCACCCCAAGAGAATGGACCTCCACCCTTCTCTGCCACATAGTCCCTCAGGAAGTCCTTATCCTTTATTTTCCAAGCCTCCAGCACAGCTGGTCCAGAATCTTAATGTTGGAACTTTCAAGACTCGCATTTGTGAGAAACACAGGGCACAGGCCAATGCATCTCAGACATACAGGCCCTAGGTCATGGCTGGATTTCACCAATGACCATTACATCCAACTATCTCATGGCTAATTCTTCAAAAGTTCCTTTCTCTTTGCCAAGCCAAGACGCAGGTGAGGATGGGTCATTGGATGGGTAAGGGACTGCATGCAAGTGCGTGCATGGGAGTGCGTGAGGGAAAAATGAGTGAATGTACAGGGAATCAGTGAAAAATCCATCAGTTGAACCCCCCCATCAGACCAGAGGTAGGTTTAAGTAACATCATGGGGAAATCAAGGACCTCTTGGCCTTCTCCAAGAAGCTCACATAATTGATCCCCTCCCTTAGGCAAAAAGGTAATTAACATAGGAATAAACACTTAGCCCCTCAAGCCCCCTCTCTTGTGGAATAATATCCCCCTATAACTCTAGTCCTTGTCCATCTAGCAGCCAACAATGTATTTATTATTAATAATGATAAAAACAATACATGTCTTGGGCACATTGGCCTTTTAATAATTGTTTGGGCACCCTGGCATCTCAGAATTGTAGCAATACATTATTTAAAATGGGGGTTCAAAACTTGGGGTGTTACATCAGGGCTTGTTGCTAAGTCCTTTCTAGGTTGATAATCCTATTCATCATTAGCTCTTGGGTTTTTACCATGCCATATACAATCAATTGTAACTTTACTAAGCGAGCACTAATGTCTAAGGTAGGTTCAACATTGTGGACTATTTTAGGTTTAGTGTCCATTCTGACTCTTGGGGTTGAGAAAGGCTTGACTCTAGATGATGAAAATTTGTCCTCAATCCTTGTATCTAACTCTTGGGATTCTTGGTTTGTTTGAGGGTTTTTATCTCTGAGGAGATACCATAGTTTACCTATAAAGGATTTGGTATAAAGGAAAAGAAGGAAACTGTCAAAAGGATGATGACTCATTGGGATCTTTTACAACAAGGTTTCGAACTTGTAATGGAACTCTCTAACAATTTCATTCTCTTGTTTCACAAGGTTATTCAGCCTTATCAGCAGCATTTTGGGGTTTTCCTTGACACTCCATTGTTTGAGGAATATTTCCTCTAACCTATCCATGGTTTTAATACTAGCATCAGGGAGACCATTGTACCAGCATCTAGCACCATCATGGAGGGTGGCATAGAACAATTTTGTACCTAAATATTCAATATCATCACTAATGGGATTAAGGTGGAAGAAGGCCCAAAAACTTCTCATGTGGTCTTCGTCACTAACTACATCATTTCCGGTGAATTTGGGCAACCATTTTTCATAATTCAGGGACATTTTCCTAGGGTAGCTTGGTATAGTTGTCATGTCTAGTGGTTTGAAAATCTTGGATGACCATTGTCTTGGTTTGTATTGACGGTCTAATTTCATGTGCTAGACATTGTGTTTAAGGGAATATTTCCTCCAAATACTAATTTTACTACATGAGAGTTTTGAGGAGGCTTTCTTCTAAAGGATGGGGCAAGGTTGGTGTACCTCCCTGAGGTTTGTGGAGTCTCCAAATATTTTCCTTGAAACTATCAAAGGGATGAGGGGATCACCCTCAGTGGATTCGCTAGGTAATATTTATAAAGTAAAGGATTTTGAGGAAAGTCTTACCAAGAAGTGTCATCTTTGAGGAGAATTAACTAAGTGTTCCCTGGAAATGGTGCCAAAATGTTATCACAAAATTTGTGATTATTCCAGAGGAAAATGTTAAGGGAAGGAAAAATGGCGTAACAGGAAGTTATCCTATCACTGTCACCTCAATAGGATACCTATTTCTATTTAGGGTTGATGGCCCAGGGGAGATGTCACTGATGACTTGGGGTTTTGAGAAGGAAAAGGTTAAAGTGTCTATGAAAATGTCCCCTCTCACAAGTCACACTGATAAAAAATTCCCAGGGTTTTAACCAATGAAGTAATGAGGTATTAAGATGTACTTGCCCAAAACAAAGCAACAAGAAAATATATCTTTTGCAAGTACAACTTGTTGTTAGTACTTCATAAAACCATGACTTTTATCAATAAAAGCAATAGTTGATATATGATTAAGAAAACAAGATTTATAGCAGCGATGTTTATAAGACAATAGCTTCACAATAAATGCCTTTAAAATGGCTTCAAAATGACCAAGAATAGTTACTCATCAATACCAAAGTACTAGCATTTATCATAAGCAAATAAGGCAGTGTATTAATCAACTTTTCAATTGCTTTTTGGTGTGTTTAGTGCTATAATAGATGGTTGTAGCTTACTTTAGTAACAACAATAAATAGGTTAGTATATTAGACTATTCTAAGGTTAGGAGTAGTTATTAGAGAGCTCAAGGTAAAGGTTTTGACAATGGTTTTTGTCAATCACTCAATACCAAGGCTTAGATCAGTGTTTTTTTAGGGTAAATGGAGTCCTTTTAGGTAGCAGAAAATCTTGAAGGAACAAATGATAATGAGAGAACTAGAAACAAGAGGGGTCAATAATTGAAGTATTGATAGCCCAAGGCTTCAATCACCAAACCCTGGGGGGGGATGGCTACTAAGAAGTAGGTAACCCTAGGCCTAGTATTTTTCCTCCTCTTTAGCTCAAAGATGAAAAATATGACATCTTAGATGAAGAAAAAGGTGATAGGGTGTTGCAATTGCAAGGCTCTTAACAAAAAGCTTCAAGAAGATCGGGTTTCTATCATAATCTAGTAGGTGAAAGTTATTAAGGTAACGACAATAACATGTGCTTTAGCCTCCTAGGGTTTTAAGATAGAAATTTCATTATATTAGTATAAATGCAAGATAAATACAACCATAAACATTCAATGAAGAAGAATTGCAGAAAATTTACTTGCATTCACCAAGAATCATCTAACAAATAGCCTAGTTGAACACTTCCAACAATAAAGATGCAAAAATACTCCAAAATAAACCTCCTTCAAGAAGTGTGCACTAAATTTCAGCCAAGTAACGCTAATTAGGTCACAAATTTCAGACCTCGCACTTGTGTGAGTGAAATATGATGAAAAAATACAAGGGAAAATCCCTTATTTATACAGTTATAATGACCAGAATTAGGTCAAAAAGGATGCCATGGCCAATTTACATGCGATATCCAGTTTTTACATTAAATGAAAAATTAAAACCCTAAATCAAGAAGAAAATGTGATGTCATTCCCCTTTAGGGTGATGTTAGGCCTTTCTAGTGCAACATTGGCCTCCGGGAGCAAAACGTTAGGCCTCCCAAGGCCTCTGGATCAAGCCACACATGCCACTTGGCACACAACTGCCTCCAAAGTGTCCATCAAACGTTGGGTGATGTCAAGGATCTCAAAGGTGATGTAATGGGCCTTCCAAGGCCTACATCATAGTGGGAGGGAAAGACCCCCCTGGGTTCAGGCCTGCCAGGTTATCTCTAGTGAAACCTCCTCCTCTCTCTCTGGTGCAATCCTCTGAACTGTCTCTACCCCTGGCTGAAGTCTTAGCATCCATTTGGTGGGATTTTATCTTGATGGAGGTCCAAACTAATCATCTCCCCATGTGTACCTGTATGTTGGGTGTGTCCCTCTAATATCAACAAGTACGCCCTCCATGGGCTCATAAGTCACAGGGATCGTAACAATGTCAATCACATATAATAATCAAGTTATTTAAACATGTGCAGAAAACCCCCCTTTCCAAGATAAGTGCTCAAAGACATTATGCTATTCTACAAGCCGGGTTTGGAGGGGACGTTAGGAGGTCCTATTGAGATAATTCTCATTGGACGTGGGATGTTTCCAGGTGAAGACAAATCTAGGCCATGTAATTGGATGAGGTGGTAAGGGATGTCTGAGAAATGGGTACAGTGATGATAGGGGAATGTATGGCTTACATGTGAGTGCCTCTAAAGAGGGTGAGTGGCACCTTGTCATGGATGCAAATGTTTCCAAGTCCATTCAATGCCTTTTATCTTTTTATCTTATTGATTTTTCTTTCAAGAGACTAGTTGGGGGACATTTCCCTGGCATGGTGACCAATGGTGACAATGTTACCCATAATCATTTCATGGAGATGATAAGGTTGGCTCGTGATGAGAACCTATTTATCTTGGCTATTCCACCAAGAGCCACTACCATGGAATGGTGACCAACTAAATGGTAGTGTCATACCATTACATGCCCATGGACCTGATAGGTTGGCTTGTGATGAGACCCCCTATCCTCTAACTAGGTCTTGATTTTATTATTTTATGGGTCCCTCTGTTTTTTGCCGAGAAGTCTTTTATTTCTTTCTTGGGGATCCATGGGCAAAACATCTGAAGGTTTTGTTCTTTTGGATTTTATCTTTTGCTAGCTACTTTTAACCTCTGGGCCTTTAGCCCCTTCTTCCCACAAGGTAAGGTACAACCCTTTGCTAGCTTGGAAAACCCAATGCCTGAACCAATTTATGGGATGGATGAGAGGGAAAAAGATGAAAAGTGGTAAGTATGGTGGGAACGAGTGATGACCTTTCATGAACCCACCCAGTGGAAACTCAAACCCTATGGGAACCAACCTACTAGGTGATGCAGGAGAATCGTGTCAAGCACATAGAGGCGGGACCATTCAACACATGTGAATTCTTCTAAAACTTCAATGTGGGCAGCTACAACAGATTTCGGGATCCACCTCCACTCAGCGCCATAATTCACCTTTTGAGGCACGCTTGAATCGGTGCTGAATTTTACCCTATGAAGCAAGTTTTTGAAATTGTAAACAGAGCAGGAGTTTCCACTTAGCTCTGGACAACGACTGAACTAAGATAGCATAGGATGAAATTTAGATTAGGTAAGTAACCAGGGGAAACCCTAGAAACATTTTGGAGCTATGTATAAGTTGGTACAGCCAGTTAGTTAGGGGGAGAGCAATGTAAAGGAGCTAGAATATAGAGAGAAATCAGTTGTAAGAGAGAACTGCGAGTTAGCAGGAGATCTCAATATGTTTTGAGTTGCTATAAAAAAATTTTGAATGTATTCTGGTATTCTGTAGACAGTGGGCACTTGTGAATATAACAAAATGGAAAATTGACCCAACTGTGTGGTGTTTGGACTATGTGCATTTTCCTGTTATTTTCTGTTTTCATGAACAAGTGGATGGAACTGTGAATTTTCCCGGTTTCAATTGTTTCTCTTCATTGGAATCTTTGCAAGGTGTGCATCAAGCCAAAGAGGAACACTATAGATCTAAGCTATCGAAATCCCTCAAATGCAAGGAGTGCATGGGAGATCAAAGTCTGAACCAGACAAAGCTCAGGAGGGATAACACTTCAGAAGGTGTTGTTGAGACCAGGAATTCATTCCCAAGAAGGAACGAAGGCCTAGTCGTCGTAGACTTAGAAAATATCCGAAGTCAGAATCGAGTAAAATCTCAGGAGGAAGAACATCGTTGAGCATTGGATCGCTATGGAAGTTCTCATGGATAATTCGATTGGAAGAAGGAGCACAAACTTTAACATTGCATAGATCCAGGTGGGGGGATTTCAAATATGTGAACAGATGGTGGAGAATCGTAGAGGAAGAACAACGAAACCCTGTAGGTTGTTGGATCAAGTGGAGCTACGAGGAGGTTAGCAGTGAGAGTTTCTCGACACCCATTTTGGCATTTCATCATTTCGGCCACCTGGGGTTCCAAGGGGCAGAGACATCCCTTGTAATCGGATTTCCTGAAATTGTGAAACCCGAAGTCATGATTCACAAAATCTGGAGGATAAGGTGCTGGGACATTTCTGCTTTTCGGTAACTGGAGATTCCTAGGAATAAGGATACTCCTTGTGTCCTGATTTCATGAAACATGAAATCCTGAAGGAACAAGCGTGAGACATCTCAGCATTTTGGCATTTCGACCACTAGGGGTTCCAAGGGGCGGAGATATCCCTTGTAACTGGATTTCCCGAAATCGCGACACCCAAAGTCGCGATTCAAAAAACCCGAGGGGATAGGTGTTGGAAATTTTTGGCATTTCAGCCACTGAAGGTTCAAAAGGGGAAAGGAGGGACCCTTGCATAGTGATACCCTGAATCATGAAACCCCAAAAGAGCGAGTGCCAAGCCAGTTCGGCATTTCGTGAACCGAGATTTCGAAAGACAAGAAACATGGGAGCGCTTGCACCGCGATTCTCGGAATCATGAAAGCCAATAGTGCTTTGGTGTTAAGAACATGGACATAGATATTTGGTCACATGGATGGAGGCTAAGGGAGGAGCCAAAGCTCGTTAATCTCTTTTTATCATTTCGGGACCTGGGAGGTTGAAGGACCAAGAACCGTCTGCCGTCAGAATCACGAAATCACAAATTCTAAAATCTCAAAAGGCAGAACGTGGTCACGGGTAGGTTTTGGCATTTCAAGGTTCAGGTTTTCGAGGGACCAGGAGTCAGGAGACGTGGAGTCCTGGCTCGCGAAATCGTGAAACCCTGAAACACAAAAAGGAGATGCGCACAGGTTTTCTCAAGACCTGTACCAGAGGACGAAGGGACCTGTGGATTCGTCCGAAGGGTTCCAACAGGAGCCTGAAGGGCCATTTTGGCTCAGGGAAAAAAACAATCCAGAGACCGAGAGGTCACATAACCTGGCTGAAGTAGGGGGTCTGCATCAGGTGGTATCAGAGCCTCATTTTTTCATCTGTAGACTTCAGGCGAAGGAGGAAAATAAGGAGACAGAGAAATCAGAGCTGTACTTTATATGTGACAAGAAATCAACATAATGCTGCCAAGAAGATGAGAGCCTCCTTTAGCCAACCATGTTGTATAGAGGGATATGTGAGAGCTTCGCGTCTGATTGGAAACAATGGAAGCAGCATAGAGAAGAGCACCTGACATTAGGGATGTCAGTGATGCAGAAAGTGAAGAGGTTGAGGTTGAAGAAGCTGCAGGAGAGGAGGCTGCAGAAGAATGTTTGTTGAGAGCAGTTTCCAGATTGGGAGGTAGAGCTAAGATAGAGGTCCCCATGTATGAGGGAAATCTAGATGCTGAAGAACTGTTGGACTGGATAAGGTCCATGGACAAACACTTCGATTATGAAGATGTTGATGAGGAGAAGAAGGTGAAGTAGGCAGACACCAGGTTAAAAGGGCATGCAACACTATGGTGGGACGAACTACAAGCTGAGAGGAGAAGTAAAGGAAAATAGAGGATAAAGAGTTGGGATAGGATGGTAGCCAAATTGAAGGCTAAGTTCATACCCAAAGACTACCAGATCAATCTGTTTGGGAAGCTACAGAACCTAAGACAGAAAGGGATGACAGTCAAGGAGTACATCGAGGAGTTCTACCGACTGAACATCAGAACTAGACAATGGGAGAGAGACGAAGAGAAAGTTGCTAGATATATAAATGGCTTGATATATGAAATGTAGGATGAACTTAGCATGATTTCAGTGAGGACTATGGAAGATGATTATCAGTTTGCACTGAAGGAAAAGGAGAAGTTGGTCAGAAAACAAAACCAGCAAGGAAGAGGTAAAAGCTCGGTCCCAAGCAAAAGCAAGGGGTTTAACCGGGACAAAGCACATCAGTCTAAGGACAAGGATGAGAAACCACACAATCACCCAAAATGAGGAGGGAGTTCATGAGGGAGACAAAATGGTGGAAGAAACTCTTCTAGAGGAAGAGGCAAAGGAGGATTAAGGTGCTATAACTGTGGAAAAATAGGGCACATGTCTTGGGAATGTCCCGAGAAGAAGAAGGAAAGAGGAGAAGCTCACATTTTAGAAGAACAAAGAAGAGATGTTGAAGCAGAGGGAGTAGAGGATGGAGCATCCCTGATGTTGAGAAAAGTTCTCTTAAAACTAGAGGCAGAAATTGAAAAACCAGTGTAGAGGAATAGTCTCTTCAGGACAGCTTGCAAGACTAAGGACAAAGTATGCAAGGTGATCATTAATAGTGGGAGTACTAACAACCTAGTATCCACAGATATGGTGGAGAAATTGGAGCTGAAGACAACTACACATCCAAGGCCATACAAAGTCTCATGGCTACAAAAAGGACACCAGGTAACAATCACTAAACAATGCCTGGTTGAAATTAAAATACAAGGATATAAAGATGATATCCTATGTGATGTAATTCCCATGGACGTATGCCATATTCTATTGGGAAGACCATGATATTTTGACTTAAATGGCATTCGTGATGGGAGGAAAAATACATATGCATTGGAGAAGAATGGTAGGACACATATGTTGCTGCCAATGGAGGAGAAGAGAGAAAAAGAGGAAGCCAGCACAAGGATACTTCTCATGAGTGGGAAGGAACTCCTGAAATAAGTCAAGGAAGAATAGGAGATATAGCTCATTGTGGTGAGGAAGCCTAGAGTCATCCTTACGAGTACCTCAATTAATGATTTTCATAAAGAAGTTTAGGAGCTACTAGATAATTTTGTTGATATAGTGGTGGATGAGCTGCCAAACTCATTGCCACCCATCAGGAGTATCAGTCATCATATTGACTTGATACTAGGAGAAAGCCTGTCAAACAAAGAAGCATACAGATTAACACCTCGAGAAAATGAGGAGGTGAGGAACCAAGTCCAAGAATTGTTGGATAAGGGTTTGGCCAGAGAAAGTTTGAGCCCATGCACAGTACCAACTATTTTAAGCCCAAAGAAAGATGGACGGTGGAGAATGTGCATAGACTTGAGAGACATCAACAAGATCACCATCAGGTACAGATTCCCTTTACTGAGAATGGATGATTTAATGGATTGCTTAAGTGGAGAAAATTTATTTTCTAAGACAGATCTGAAAAGTGGATATCACTAGATTAGAATGAGGGAAGGTGATGAATGGAAAACAACCTTTAAGAAGAATGAAGGTCTGTATGAGCAGCCAGTTATTCCATTTGGCTTGATGAATGTCTCGAGTACTTTTATGAGGTTGATGAATGAAATTCCAAAATATTTCATTGGCAAGTTTGTGGTTGTATATCTGGACAATATACTGATCTTTAGCAGGACTAAAGAGGAGCATTTGAGACACCTGCCGCTAGTAATGAGGAGGCTACAATAGGAGAAGTTGTTGATCAATTTAAAGAAGTCCTCTTTTATGAAGACAGAACTCATTTATTTGGGTTTTGTGATCTCTTCGAATGAACTAAAGATGGATCTAGAGAAGGTGAAAATGATCAAAGAATGTTCGTCACCAAGGAGCATGCTCGAGGTAACGAGCTTTCATGTTTTAGCAAGTTTCTATAGGAAGTTCATTAGAGACTTAAGTGGGATTTGTGCACCCATGATGGATACAGTAAAGAAACGACACAAGTATTTTAAATGGACAGAGGAGGATGAAAAGAGCTTCAATATACTGAAGGAGAAGATAACAGAATGACCAATTCTGGTCTTACCGAATTTTGGGAAGACATTTCAGGTAAGATGTGACGCAAGTGGAGTTGCAATAGGAGTAGTTCTAAGTTAGGACAATTGACCTATTGCCTATTTCAGTGAGAAGATGAATGATACTAAGAGGAAATACTCCACATATGACAAGGAGTTTTATGCCATAATTCAAATTTAAAGAAATGGAGGCATTATCTTGTCCCGCAAGAGTTTGTCTTGTACAACGATAACCAAGCTTTACAATTCATAACCTGACAAGAAAAATTGAATCAGAGGCATGAAAAATGGGTTGAATTTATGCAAAATTTTACCTTTGTCATAAAACATATTGCTGGGAATGCTAACAAGGTTGTTGATGCGTTAAGCAGGAGATGTTTGATCATGCAGGAATTCCAGGTGAAGACCTTGGGGTTTGAACACCTTAAGGACATGTATTGTGATGATACAGATTTCAAGGAGGCCTATGAAGCATGTACAAGACTTGTACTGAGAGATCAAAGTCAGTGGGCAAAGTATATGGTTTAGGAAGGATTGTTATTCAGAGGAAATCAATTGTGCATACCAAAATGCTCAATGAGGGACAATCTTCTGAAGGATAAGCATAGTGGAGGATTGGCTGGACATTTCAGCCATGATAAAATGTTTATACAGTTGATCAGTTCATACTAATGGCTAGGTATGAGGACAGTTGTGATAAATTTGGTGAACAGATGTAGAATCTTCCAACATGCAAAGGGGAAAAGACAAAACATTGGATTGTATCAACCATTGCCAATACCAGAGAGGCCTTGGGATGTAATAAGCATGGATTTTGTGTTGGGATTTACAAGAACACAAAGGGGATTCGATTCCATATTTGTGATGGTGGATAGGTTTTCAAAGATGGCACATTTCATCCCATGCCAGAAGACCAGTGACACAACACATGTTGCAAATATGTTTTTCAAAGAAGTTGTGAGACTTCACGGTCTACCCAGGAGCATTGTCTCAAACAAAGACACAAAATTTGTTGGTCCCTTTTGGAGGACGTTGTGGAAGAAGATGGGGATAGATTTGTCCTTCAGTTCATCTTATCACCCTCAGACAGATGGGAATATTGAGGTGGTAAATAGAAGTTTGTGACACTTATTGAGAAACCTAGTTACTGAACACCATAACCAGTGGGATCAAATCCTGCCACAAGCAGAATTTGCATACAATGACTCACCAAATAGAAGCACTGGAAGGAGCCCATTCCAAATACTCTATGGAATGCAACCCAGGGGAGTATCTGAGTTAAGGGACTTGGAACAGGGAGATATCAGAAGCACTAGAGCAGAGGATTTTGTTGCGGAGATGCAGAGACTCTATAGTCAGATCAAAGAACAATTACAGAATGCTAACCAGAAATACCATCACAGAGTTGATCAACATCGTAGGGAACTTCAATTTGAAGTAGGATATCAGGTCTTAGCACATCTCAGGAAGGAAAGGTTCCCTAGGAGAACATATAACAAATTGAAGATGAAGAAGATAGGACCCTGTAAGATCTTGCATAAGTTTGATGCAAACGCCTATGAGATTAAGCTGCCAGATGATGTGGGAATTTCACCCATATTCAATGTTTCAGACCTGTACCCTTATAGAAAAGACAACACAGAAGAAGCAGAAGATCAAGGAAAGATTCAGTTGGAGAAGCAGATGCCTATGCCATAAAAGCCGCAAATGGAGAAAAATTTGGATCAGAGGATTAGCAAGAAGACCAGGAGGAAGACTTATTTTGAGTATCTAGTAAAATGGAAAGGCCACCCAATCGAAGATGCCAGTTGGGAAAATGAAGCTACTATCCAGAAGTAGGGAAAATCAGTAGAGGAGCTCATGGACAGGAGTCCATGAATTTTTGTCAAGGGGAGTATGATGCAGGAGCATCGTGTCAAGAGCATAGAGGCGGGACCATTCAACATGTGTGAATTCTTCCAGAACTTCAACGTGGGCAGCTACAACAGATTTCGGGATACGCCTCCATTCAATGCTAGAATTCACCTTTTGAGGCATGCTTGAACCGGTGCCAAATCTTACCCTGTGAAGCAAGTTTTTGAAATTGTAAACAGAGCAAGAGTTTCCACTCGGCTCTGGAAAGTGACTAAACTAAGATAGTGTAGGATGAAATTTAGAGTAGGTAAGTAGCCAGGGGAAACCCTAGAAACATTTTGGAGATATGTAGAAGTTGGTACACCCAATTAGTTAAGGGGAGAGCAATGCAGAGGAGTTGGAATACAAAGAGAAATAAGTTGTAAGAGAGAACTGCGAGTTAGCAGGAGATCTCAATATGTTTTGAGTTGTTGTAATTTTTTTTGAATGTATTATGTAGCCAGTGGGCACTTGTGAATATAACAGAATGGAAAATTGACCCAAATGTGTGGTGTTTGGACTGTGTGAATTTAACTGTTATTTTATGTTTTCATGAACAAGTGGATGGAACTATGAATTTTCCCAGTTTCAATTGTTTCTCTTCATTGGAAGCTCTGCAAGGTGTGCATCGAGCCACAGAGGAACACTGTGGATTTGAGTTATCAAAATCCCTTAGACGCAAGGAGTGCATGGGAGATCGAAGTCTAAACCAGACAAAGCTCAGGAGGGATAACACTTCGGAAGGTGTTGTCGAGACCAAGAATTCATTCCCAAGAAGGAACAAAGGCTGAGTCATCGTAGACTTAGAAAATATCCTAAGTTGGAATCGAGTAAAAGCTTAGGAGGAAGAACGTCGTCGAGCGTTGTATCATTGTGGAAGTTCTCATGGATCATCCAATTGGAAGAAGGAGCATAGACTTTAACACTGCATAGATCTAGGTGAGGGGAGTTCAAAGATATGAACAGATGGTGGAGAATCCTAGAGGAAGAACATTGAAACCCCACAGGTTGTTGGATCAAGTGGAGCTACAAGGAGGTTAGCGGTGAGAGTTTCTCGATGCCCATTTCAGCATTTCAGCATTTCGGCCACTGGGGGTTCCAAGGGGCAGAGACATCCCTTGTAACCAGATTTCCCGAAATCATGAAACCCAAAGTCATGATTCACAAAAGCCAGAGGATAAGGAGCTGGGACATTTCAGCTTTTCGGCGATCAAAGATTCCTAGGAACAAGGATACTCCTTATGTCCTCATCTCACAAAATGAAAAATCCCAAAGGAACAAGTGTGAGACATCTTGAAATTTCGGCCACCGAGGGTTCCAAGGGGAAGAGATATCCCTTGTAACCATATTTCTCGAAATCACGAAACCCAAAGTCGCGATTCACAAAAACTCGAGGGGATAGGTGTTGGAACTTTTCAGCATTTTTCCATTTTGGTATTTTGGCCACCGGATGTTTGAAAGGGGAAAGGAGGAACCCTTACATTGTGATTCCTTGAATCGCGAAACCCTGAAAGAGCGAGCGCCAAGCCAGTTCAGCATTTTGTGAACCGAGATTTCGAAAGACAGGAAATAGGGGAGTGCTTTCACTGCAATTCTCTGAATCACAAAAGCCAATAGTGCTTTGGCATTAAACACGTGGAAATAGATTTGTGGTCACGTGGACGGAGGCTAAGGGAGGAGCCAAAGCCCGTTAAGCCATTTTCAGCATTTTGGGAGCTAGGAGGTTGAAGGACCAAGAACCGTCTACTTCCAGAATCATGAATTCCAAAATCCCGAAAGGTGGAACATGGTCATGGGTAGGTTTCGACATTTCGGGGTTCAGGTGTTCGAGGGACCAAGAGTCAAGAGACGTGGAGTCTCAGCTCGCAAAATCATGAAACCCCGAAACATGAAAAGGAGACACACGTAGGTTTTCTCAAGACCTGTACCAGAGGATGAAGGGACCTGTGGATTCGTCCAAAGGGTTCCAGCAGGAGCCCAAAGGGCCATTTCGACTCAGGGAAGAAAATGATCCAGAGACTGGGAGGTCAAAAAACCTGCTAAAGTAAGGGGTCTACATCACTAGGGCATCACGTCATCCCCCCTAGGTGTGGACAGGTGGAAAGGCATAAGGTCCAAGCACATGTTAGAAGTAAAATAATTAAATGCACATATTCAAATGTTTTGAAACTCATAGTGACACATACCATGATACCCGTACTCATTACCTCATGGAGCAAGACACATTACTGTTGAAGGACCAGGACGATGGGATGGATGTTGTTGTTGCTGACAAGGTGGAGGCAATGAAGAAGAAATATGGGCCTTCTAGTGCTAGGATCAAGTCAATATGCCTCTCAGTACTCCATGTCTAGGACCTGTGGGCCTCGAGACATAATCTCCTTAGTTATGCCTAGGCTAGGGGATAACACAACCTACAACACACCCATTGTAAATTCCTCTTCTTTCTCTCACAGTCTACTATCTCAGAATAAAATATTCACAATCATTCATAGCCGCAATACATTTCCCTCATAAAAGAGGTCTTCCTTCTAGGGAAAAAAACCCTAACATAATTTCTACCATCAGATCTGCGACCTTATAATGAATGGTCCAGATTTATTATGAAATTACAATATACATTTACAAGGAAATTTTTCCTTCGACAGCTTCACCCCCTAACTCCCATCGAGGATCGTTATCCCCCAAACCCCTGTCATGGGCCTGCTTGCCCCTGAACCCCCCAGCTGGGGGGATGGACCCCCCAAACCCTACAAGGAGGGTAACCCTCCCTACACTCCCCTGCGTGGATGAGTGTACATTCTTCTGGGGTGTAAAGTCTTCATGGAGTATAAACACACCTAAAAACAAAGACCTCTGAATCAAGAAGATAATCAGGCTCCACAACCAACAATCTCTCACTTGGAGACTGATCTCAACAACTCCACCGTTGTTGTATATTTTGGACTATGATCCTTCTTGGACATGGAAAATTTCTCATCTTCATATCCATTCTTGAAGACAAACTGAAACTGAGCAGGAACTCAGTTTCTCCCTAGTTACTCCCTTAGTTAACATGTCTGCAAGATTCTGGCTAGTGTGTATCTTTTCCAACTTCAAATGTCCATCTTCCAAGACGGATCATATGAAATGGTACCTGATTTGTATATTCTTAGTCTTCGAATGGAAGGTTGAGTTCTTTGCAAGATGAATGTCACTCTCAATATCACAGTACAACCTATTATTCTCCTGCTTCTTTCCCAATTCCTCCATAAACCTCTGTAACCAAATCATCTCTTTACTAGCCTCTGTAGTAGCAACATACTCTTCCTCTGTTGTTGAAAGTGAAACAACCTTTTTTCAGTTTCAAAATCCAACTTACTGTTTTTCCACCCATAGTAAAAGAATACCCTATGGTTCTCCTTCTGCTATCTTTGTCACCTGCCATATCTAAATCAACATATCCTTGTAGAATAGTGTCTGAACCTCCAAAACATAACGCATGAGTATCAGTACCTCTCAAAAACCTAAGAATCCACTTTACTGCCTCCCAATGTTCTTTACCTGGATTTTTCATATACCTACTCACAACTCCCACTACATGTGCAGTATCTGGTCTTGTGCAAACCATCACATACATCAAGCTGCAAACTACTGATGAATAAGGGACCCTAGACATGTATTATATCTCCTCTTGTGTCTTGGGACACATTTCCCTAGTTAATTTGAAATGGCTAGCCAAAGGTGTATTAACTGGTTTTGCATTTTTCATTCTAAACCTCTCCACACCTTCTCTATGTACTCACCCTGAGACAATGTCAATTTGTGATTTTTCCTGTCTCTTGTTATTCTCATACCAAGGATTTTATTTGCAACACCCAAATCCTTCATCGCAAATGAATTAGATAATTTATTCTTGAGAAAATTTATATCCTGCATATTAGACCCTCCAACAAGCATGTCATCTACATGCAATAGCAAGATAATATAGCTTCCATTTATTATCCTTTTAAAATAAGCACAGTGATTAGAATGACATCTACTATAACCTTGTTCTGTCATAAACCTGTCAGACTTCAAATACCACTGCCTTGGAGCTTTCTTTAGGAAATACAAGGTCTTCTTCAAACTGCATGCCAAATTCTCCTTCCCTTTAACCTCATACCCCTATGGTTGCTGCATATAAATCTCTTCCTCCAAATCCCCATGGAGAAAAGTTGTTTTTACATCTAACTCTTCAAGATGCAAATCTTCTATTTCCAAAAGACTTGAAATGGTCCTAATTGAAGTAATTTTAACAACATGAGAAAATATTTCATCAAAATATATACCTTTCTTTTGTGCAAACCCCTTTACAATAAGTCGAGCCTTGTACTACTCTTTTCCTCCATCTTCTTCTTTCAACTTGTAAACCCATTTATTTTTCAATGTTATTTTTCCTAGAGGAAATTGAACCAAGTCCCAAGTCTATTTATTTACCAAGGAATCCATTTCCTCTTTCATGCCTTGCTTCCACTTTTTTTTGGTGTCTAAATGCATTACCTCTTCATAACATTCTGGTTCACCAAAATCAGTCAGCAATAAATAATACAATGAAGGAGAGTATCGTTCAGGGGGTATACTTAACCTGGTAGATCTTCTAACAACACTTGCAGGAGTTTGAGGTACCTGTTTCTCCTGTTGTTGTACATTTTCATTTTCTGGTACCTTTGGAATTTATTTTTCAGTAATCTCATCAAGCACTGTGTATTCTGGATTTTCTTTTTCCTATTTCTTTCTCTGCAACTAATATGTGTGTTGGAATGTTTACAGGCAAGTATGCTTGTCATTGATGGCAAGATCAGAGTATGCATCGATGGCAAAACATGAACAAAGTAAGCTCAAGAGGAATTAACATAGATTCGAATGCAGTGCGAAAGTGTGCTTGTTCATTTGATGGAAAACAAGAAGGCAAGGAAGACCAACAATGCAATGATGATCGAATGGCAAGGTCGATGTGATTTTAATCAGACTCCATTTCAGAGTATTGGATACCAGGATTTCAGATACCAGGAGATAGAGATATCAAGGACTCTCACTACAGGAGTCTCGAAGTCGTGAAATGCGAAACGCCGATGTGATGTTCATCCAACTCCATTTCGGAGTATCGGATATCAGGATTTCGGATACCGGGAGATGGAAATGTCAAGGACCCTCACAATAGGAGTCCCGAACTCGCGATATTTGAAATCACAAAATAACCTTAGTTGTTAGATCGAGGTTTGATCTGGACTGCTGATCCGACTTCATTAGGGAGTTTCAGATACTGGGAGATGGAGAAGTTAAGTGTCGAGACTCCTCACAGGAGTCTCACAGTTGCGAAGTGAGAAAAGACAAAAAACTGACCTGAATCCATTTCGGAGTTTCGCAGATAGGGATTTGAAGGTGTCGAGAAATTTCACATCAAGAATGCCAAAATCACGATATGTGAAATCACGAAGTGATCTAGGCCAACAGATCCAGAAGGTGAATGTGGCAGACCACGTTAGAAAGGATAGGTGGAAGATCATGACACATGGCACAATCAGACAACAACAAGTGTCAGGTTGTTTTATCATTTTAGGCCACTAGAATTCACAATTCTGAGTGACACGTGGCAACCACTCGGGTCACGATACGTCATCAAGTGACGCAATACTGACCTCACTCCGGGATTTTTTTCTTCATGAGTTTTATCACTATCACTCCCCCAAAGTCCCAAAGGATGAAGTCCTAGGGCATAGGATAGTCTTCTCATCACCACAGATTGTGGACCGTTGATTTAGAGATTGAGGAGCTGTAGAGAAGAGCTCGAACCGGCAAGCTCCATTTTAGAGTTTCAGGGACCGCGACATGGAACGTCAAGAAACTCTACCACATGAATGTTGAATCGTCGAAATGCAAAATGATGAAATATCAAACCATTGATATAACTCCATTTCGAAGTCCCGAATACCGGGAGTTGAATACATGAAACACTTCAACACAAGAGTGCCGAAATGTCGAATTGCCGAAATGTGAAATTACAAAATGAAGTTTCGAATAAGGTTGTGGTCACAGCCAATGGCCACATCTGCAGAAGATGGAGGAAATAGCTAGTGCAACCAAGCTTCATTTCAGGGATCATGACTGGGAGTGTCATGACACTTGATCACATGAATGTCGAATTGTCGAATCCCGAAATGCCGAAATGGTAAAATGTCTATGTAACCGGTGGTCACTGTCGGTGGTCATGTAAGTGGAAGGAGCTAGCATAGTTGGGCTCTATTTCAAGGTTTGCACTATAACTGCTAGAAACCACTAATGGTTTTTGCTAGAGGAATCAAAGAGACTTATGTGTGATTTCCAGAGGAACTGAAGAGTCTCAAGGAATCTACCAGTGGAATGAAGACTGTTCATGGAGGCAATTGACAGATGGATGAGCTTTGAAGTCTATAACTGCAACAAAAAGGGTGAGCTTGACTATGATAGATAAGAGAAAGAGTCTCAGCTATTTGAGAGGCTAAGGAATATTAGCTTAACACCCAGTGATGATGAACACGTGGATCTAACTGCCAGAGAAGATGAAGAGTGGTAATTATGATCAGGCAGAGCATTTGACATGTAGAGAGCATGCAGAAGCATGGATAGAGAGCATGCACAAGTCACACAGAGAATATAAGTATATAGAACAAAGAAGAGAGGGGTTGTTGTTGTTGTGAGGGATTCAGGAGGGTAGAAGGAGGAGTGTGCAGCAGCTGAAATACAGAGAAGAGGAATGGTGCATAGAGCATAAAAGGCAGAAGCACAGAAAGCGCAAGGCAGGTGTACAACAAGATAGTGAGACACTAACAGAAGGTTGAGATGCTCTTGTAGAGAAAAATAGAAGATCATAAATCCCAATAAGAAGCAGACAGAGAGACACTGATTCAGGAGAGTAGAGAAGCATAGCAGAACAGTGATAAGCATGGTAATCCTATGATAAATATTGTATCACTATGATAAGTTTCATTAGAAAATATTTATATTCCAGGGTGGTAGGGAGGTGCTAGTGAGGATTGGTGTTCTCAAAGGTTCAAGTGGGTGCTTGAACACAGGGAGTTTTAGCTTCCTTCTAGTTGGTGCTAGAGAAACCAGGGAGTTGGTGCTAGAGA
>SNQJ01S0034729.1:103696-137292 GCA_010110895.2 Picea sitchensis
GATAATGTAAAGAATGTAAATATTACTTATCATATAAAGAAGAAGAGGTTTTTACCCTGTATGGGTTTCCTCAAGAAAATCTGTCTCTATGTATCTCATATGTGTTACTGATGTTGAATATGCTATTGCTTATTGCCTTGCATCATTGTGATTATCATTGTGTGCTTTGTAAAGAATTAAAAATAAGTATAATTGTTCAAGCTCGGTAAACAACTGATTCACCCCCCCTCTTAGTTGTTCAACATTATGTACATGAACTTCTCATTGAATATGAAATCTCTACTCCTAATGATTTTGTCATTTTCATAATCCCGTAAGAGATAACCAAAATCATTAACACCATATCCAATAAAGGTACACTTCTTGGATTTTGCCTCAAGCTTTGTTCTATTTTCTTTGTCAATATGGACAAATCCTTCACAACCGAAAGTCTTCAAAAAAGAATAGTTTACCTTTTTACCTGTCCATGCCTCCTCTGGAATTCCACCATCCAAAGAGCTTGAAGGTCCTCTATTTATTAAGTAAACAACAATATCTACATAATCTACCCAGAACTGTAAGGGAAAACCAACATGCAATCTCTTACTCCTTGCACGCTCCATGATTGTCTTGTTCATCTTTTTTGACACACCATTTTCTTGTGGTGTTCCTAGAACTGTCTTCTCTCTACGAATCCCATGGTATGAAAAATAATCATCAAACTCCTTATTGCAATATTCACCTCCATTTTTTGATGTGATACACTTCAACCTTTTTCTTGACTCATTCTTAACCAAAGCTTTCCATTTCTTAAAAGTATCAAGAACATCAGATTTTTACTGAATGCAATAAACCCAAGTTTTTCTAGTTGCATCATCAATAAAATTAACATAATAATGAGAGCCACCAAGATATGATACCTGATTTGGTCCCCATACATATGTATTCACATGCACTAACCTTTCACTCTTCTTTTCTTTTCCGACTCTGAGAAATATGAATCTCTTATGTTTTCCATAAACACAATGCTCACAGAAAGACAAATCAATTTCTTCAAGATCTGGAAACAAATTTCTTTTGTGAAGTATCTTCATCCCCTTCTAACTCATGTGTTGAAGCCTATGATGCCACAATTTTGTATCCACTCTCATAGAAGCTAAAGAGATAGAATAGTCAGTATTACCAGTACATAAATACAATGTACCTACCTTCTCTCCTTTCACTATCACCAATGATCCTTTGGTGACCTTCCACACCTTATCTGTAAATATGGATATACAACCTTCACTTGCCAACTGCCCTGCTGAAATTATATTTTTCCTTAGATCTGGAACATGTCTTACCTCTTTCAACAACCATTGGTTTCCATTCCTTTGTTTTATTTTTACCTTTCCCATTCCAACAATTTTGCATGGTGCATCATCACCCAAATGAACCTATCCAAAATCACCTTGAACATAATCTAGAAAATGTTTATGATGGGTTGTGGCATCAAATGAAGCCCCTAAATCTACTACCCAAGAATCAGAAATATTATAGACATAAAGAATCAAAGAATATTGTAACATATCACCTGTTACATTTGCTTCCTAATTTTTCTCATGTTGTCCATCTCTTTGTTTCTTTTGAGCTCTACAGTCTTTCTTCTGATGTCCTTTCTTCCCACAATTCCATCACTCTATCTTTCCGAGTCTAGATTTGGATCTACCCTTCCTAGAATTCCCACAGTTTCCTGAGCACTTTCCTCTATCCTTTTGTCTTCCCCTTTTCTCCATGTTTAACACATTACCTGATGTCTCACCTGTGATTTTCTGTCGCATTTCCTCACTAAGGATAACACCAACAACATCATCAAATTTTAAAGTGTTTGAACCAGAAACAGAGTTACTTACAGCCATGACCAAGTCGTTCCATCTTTCTGGCAATGAGAACAAGATTAGAAGAGCCTCAACCTCATCATCAAAGTCCACTTTTACATAACTTAGCTTATTAGTAACTGTATTAAATTCATTTAAATGATCTGCAACATACCCACCTTCTGACATAATCATATTAACTAATATTTTCATTAGAAATACCTTATTGGATGTTGAGTGTTTTTCATACAGTTTAGCCAATGCGTCCATCAACTCCTTCTTTTTCTTTTATTTTGAAATATTGAAAGCCACTGATGCTACAAGGCTCAGTCGTATCATTCCTAGAGCCTTTTTGTCAAGAATATCCTATTCTTCATCCTTCATGGCCGTTAGCTTCTTTGTTATTCCACCCAATGGTAGGTATAAATCCTTCTGATATAAATAATCTTCCATATGCATCTTCCATAACTAGTATTTATGGCCATTAAATTTATCAACCCTAAACTTTCCATCTTCTTCCATTGCTCCCACTTGAACCAGGAACCTTGTTTTCCTCCGAGTTACCTTTCTCTCTGATACTAGTTGTTAGAAAAACAAGATCGAGAAGCAATAAATAAAACAAATGTGGAAATAAAACATAGAATATACGCAATACAATAGAGACACAGATATACGTGGTTCACCTAGTGTGGGCTACGTCCACTAGAGAAATTGCCAGGTCCTTCCTTTATTATTATCCAGCAAATGAAGGGATATAACCTACAACACACTCGTTGTAACTTCCTCCTCTTTCTCTCACAGTCTCCTCTCTCATAATACAATATTCACAATCATCCATAGTCGTAATACATTTCCATCATAAAAGAGGGCTTCCTTCTAGGGAAAAAAACCCTAACATAACTTCTACCATCAGATCTATGACCTTATAATGAATGGTCTAGATTTAATATGAAATTACAATATACATTTACAAGACAATTTTCCTTCAGGGACCCGCTTTCCCTCGAACCCCACAAGGGGGGTAACCCCCCCTGCACTCCCTTGCGTGGATGAGTGTACATTCTTCTAGGGTGTAAAGTATTCATGGGGTATAAACATGACTGAAAACAAAGACCTTTGAATCAAGAAGATAATCAGGATCCAGAACCAACACTAAGATCCCTTTGGGACCTTTCTCAGTCATTTGATCAAGCAGTCTAGAACAATGATCCAGGAGGGAGACATGTGGTAGAAGACAAAGATGAAGTGTGGCCCAATCAATTGGTGACAATTGTCAAGGCCCATTTGTCACATAAGGTCTGTGAAATTCAAGAATCAAGGTGACGCGTGGCTCCACATTAGCAGGACCACATCAGCAATGGGTGACATGTGGGAAACATACCATGGGTTCACATCACCAAAGGAGAAGTATGGTTCATTATGGAGATAGTGGAGATGGGTGTGCATTTTAATGATCACGGAACTTAGGAAGAAGAAAATGGAAACCCGTGAACCCATTGTCTGCTAAAAGGAATTACTTGAAATCTATAAGTATGGTTCATTATCGAGGGAGCGAAGATGGGTGTACATTTCAATTAATTCATTGAAAGGGGAATCCGAGAAACGCGATCCCGAAAGATATTTGAGTTAATATTGGGTTGTCTTGGTGAAGTAAGGATGTATGTCTTGTAGGGTCAAAGATAGGCACAAAGGAAAAAGACAAAAATATTTTAGGGACCCAAAAAATTTAAAAGATGGGGGGTGTTGTGTGTAATTACCGACAACACTTTGATGGGAACAAACAAAACTAAGTCATTCTTGAAAGATAGCCAGTCTAGTTGGGCCACAAAGTTAAATTGGGATAGTGGGGCCATGAGGGGAAAATGGGCCAGCTATGTCAATTGATTCAAGTGGAATTATACTCATAGTACATGGGGATCAATGTTATTACTCCATCAATTGTTGTCAATGATACAGATTGATCCCTACTTAAGTATTTGAATTTATAGGTTAGTACATGTCAATGAGCTATTACACCCAGATAATTTGTGTAATGAAACATTTTCACTAAACAACACATCATTTATCTTCTTACAAATCTACATCTTTATATATGTTGGACCCAAAAAAATGCATTTCTACATAGAGGTGAAGATATGTGCATGATATATATGTCCCAACTTAATTGCAATATGATTGATTTGGGTTTGATTTAAACTATGTCTTGCTTTATAACCTTATGATCTTGGGATGTTCTTTAGTTGCACATCAAATGATATGTGGCACATAATAATGATGATTTTCTTATAAGTACCTATATGCATGGATTCATTGGCTCATATGTTGCATCCTAAGACCCTATGAAATACATTAAACTTAGAATTAAGGTATAATTTAACTTAAGTAAATTATTTCTTCTCAAAAAAAAGGAATCTTAGCCATGTAAATTTGCATCTACCATGTTCCAGCATGTGTTATAGCCATAATATCCACCCTACAAGGCCAAAAGGGAATCAGTAGAAGATGAAATCCAAGACTCATCCCTTTCTTTCCTATTTGAAAATAAATGAATCTAGAAGGTTGCAAAGGTCGTCATTGGTTGCACTATAGCTGAACATCGACTAGTTGTGTGTTGTCCCATGTTGTCCCATCCCATGACGACCCTAAAAAATTATCCAAATTCTAAGCTAGAGATAACCTTATAGATTCATCGAGTTTCGAAGAGGAAAGTGAGGGATGAGTTGCATAGGTCGTTGTTGGTTGCACTATAGATGACCAACAACGAGCCACGTGTTGTCCCATGTATGACCTGCGACGACCCTAAAAAATGACACAAATCCTAAGCTAGTGTTAGGATCCAATTCTAACCCCTCTTAGTTGGAAATTAATTAGGAGGATATATTTTCCATGTAATAAAGGTAGAAATTAGTAAATAAGGCCTATTAAATCAATGTGAATAATTCAATGTAAGAATATCTAATAGAATCTTCCGCTTTTAGAAAGATCTTCCTCTAAAATGTTCTATAGAAGATAGAATTAGTATAAATAAGAGTAGGAGGTATGAGAAAGGATGTCTTGAGAATTATTCTAATAGAGAACTACTTTGCTAGAGGCTTTCCCCTCGAAGAGGCAAGTGAACATTGCTCCCATTTCAATAAAAGGTGCATAACAAGTGGTATCAGAGCTCTTTCCTGGGCATGAATTGTGTGTTAATTTTTTTCAGGGTAGAGACATATTCCAACGTATTTAAGATAAAATGATATTTCATTATGCACATAAATATGTGGTCGGGGAACCATACACTCAGGGAATATAAGAGGTTTTTAAGCTCACATTGTTGGACACCCTTGTAACCCTTGTTGGTACTCCTTCAAGTGGTAGCGCATCCAACATCACCTGTATATGGACATGTCTAGGTATCTTGAAACCCTCCATAGATCAATCAATTGGCCCCTAACTGTTATAGTGCCACCAAGAATAGCACTCAAGAAGATACTCTCTACTACCTGGGTAATTGAGTAGTACGACTAAGGGTATGATCTAGCCTCCTTAGTTGGTTCCCTGAGATATTGGGTCGAGTACTATTTTTCGACAGTGCACATATATTAGAGAGCTATAGAATAGGGAAAACTCTTGTCGATAGGCACCCTTCAAACCCAAACTAGGGGGGAACATCCCAGAGAAGGTACAAACATGACTTTTTGGTCACCCAAACTTCCCAAAATTGACCACAAAATTTGTATGGTTAATAATTTGGACATTACGAAGTTGTAGAAGTATTCAGATCATAGTATAAATCCATGGGAGTAAAAAAACAAATTATAGTGGTCCCACCCACACCCTTATTTGAGACCTATCCCATTAGATTCCTCTCTTTGTCCTGATCACATTGATACTCTTCATTTTTAAGCTATTTTATTTCTTGGGGACCCGATCCCTTCTTGGCACCCTTATTTGAGACCTATTTCATTGGATTCCTCTCTTCATATTGATTGCAAATGTACCTATCATTTCCTATGGACGAGATCCCCTCCTGACACCCTTGTTTTCTATCAAGCCCAACTGAGTCCATATCTTATGTTGATCACTAAGATATTACTCTAAATAAGCCTCCATAATGGCCCCTACCACCCATGCTCAAACCCTAGATGAATTGGACACTATGGTAACCAAATTTTCTGAGGAGATAAGCTAGGGAATGAACACCCTCTCCAAAAAAAATCAAGAGGAGCTACGCTAGAGCCTGAACACCCTCTCCAACCAATTTTAATAATTTTTTATCCACAAATAGGGTCCAAAACTATATTCCCATCCTCACACTTCTCATTCTTCCCATTATGAGAACCCTCATCTTTATCATTCCCCTTGGGGCTCTCCCAACTCCTGGAATAGGGTGCCCAAAGTTGAGATGCATAAATTTGATGGCTCAAACCTGATCGGGTGGGTATCTCAAATGGAACAATACTTCTCCCTCCATGATATACGAGATGATGAGACCAAAATACATGTGGGAATTTTGTACATGGATCAAGAACAGTGGAAATGGTGGAAATGTCATAAGAAATGTTATCGGGGACTACCAAAGTGGACCATGTTCACCAAAGAAGTTTATGCCCATTTTGATAGGGATTCTCATTTTTTGGGATGGCTCACCAAGCTGAGACAAATAGGACCAGTAGCAAACTTCATCTCTGCATTTGAACAGTTCGAGATAAAAATCTAGGGCTTATCTGATGAGTTTTATCTAGAGTGTTTTCTTAGTGTCTTAAAGGACGCCATTTGGGCTCATGTTTCCATGAACCATCCAACTACATGGTTGCAGGCATGCACATTAGCTCTGGAAGCTTAGAGCATTATGCAATCCCAACCCCTTAGTTCTTTTTTTACCAACTACCCTCGTCCAGGGGCTACCTATACTCTGACATAATATTTGAAGGTCCAAAATGTATCTTCGACATAAATGATTGAACATCGGAAGCAAGTACTTTGCTATTACTGTGATGAAAAGTATTCACCATGCCGTAAATGTCGTGAACAAAAGTTATTCCAAATTGATGCATCAACTTCCACATCCTCCAAGGACATATTCTCAGACGAGGCCACTAACAGAGAGGACACACAACCAATTGTCCCCATCTCATATACAGTACCACCTCCCATGGAACCAAAGGAAACTGTCATCTCCCTCCATTCCCTCATGGGTATTTTTTCTCCACAAACATTAAAAATCAAAGATTGCATCAAACATAGTCTGGTAGTGGTGTTCACTAATAGTGGTATCACCCATAATTGTATTCATCATAGGATAGTTGAGGAGGCCAATTACTTTGTCAGATCAGTTTATAATTTTTAAATTATCATTGCTAATGGTGGTATAATGAAATGTGGGGGTCGTTGCGAGAATGTCAAACTTCAACTGGGATATTATCAATTGAAAAATCACATGTTCTCCATTACCATGGGTGGTTGTGATAATGTATTGGGTTTTGAATGGCTTCACACCTTGTGATCGATTACCATGGATTATAAAGAAGTATATATGAGATTTACTTAATATGCTCACACATACACCCTGAGAGGCCTACAAGTTGGCTCCCCATAAATGATCAGTTCTCACTGTATGGAGAAACTCCTAAATAAATTCCACCATGGTGTGATTTTTCAACTTAATTCCATCCAGGTACAAGATCAGTCATCCCCAACAATACATCATGATTTGCAACTAGTTTTGGATAAGCACCACAGGGTCTTTGAGACACCCACGGACATACCCCCCTCCAAGGGTGAGAATGATCACCGCATCCCTATCCTCCCAGGAATTCAACCCCCCAATGTACATCCCTATAGGTATCCATTTACCCAAAAAAATGAAATAGAAAAAATAGTGCAGGAATTATTGGAGGCGGGGGTAATTCACCCAACTACAAGCTCATATTCATTCCCTATTGTGATAGTCTTAAAAACAAAAGGGTAGTGGTGAATGTGTCCAAATTTTCGCGCCCTTAATAAATTGACCATTAAGGATAAGTTTTCCATTTCTATCATTGATGATCTATTGTATGAACTCCATGGTGCATGTTTCTTCACCAAACTAGATCTTTGTTCAGGCTATCACTAGATTCAAATGAATGAAGCAGAAATTCCCAAGACTTCTTGTAGAACTCATGAAGGGAATTGTGAACTCTTTCTAATTCCTTTTTTCCTTTGCAATGACCCATATACCTTCCAAAGTCTCATGAATAAACTCTTGAATCCCTATCTTTGGCAGTTTGTTCTTGTTTTCTTTGATAACATCCTCATTTACAGTCGCAATTGGGATGCCCATCTACACCATCTGGACAAAGTACTTCATTTTTTGGTCAAATAGACCAAGTGTGACTTTATAGCAAATGGGGTTAAAGACTTGGGATGAATTGTGGGATGTGATGGGGTAAGGGTGGACCCCAAAAATATTCAATCCATGGAGGAGTGGCTGAGACCCACAACTTTGAAGCACCTTTGGGGTTTCTTAGGCCTCATGGGATATTACCAAAAATTTTCCACCATTATCAAAAAAATTTCAGGCCATTGATGGACCTTATTAATAAGAATGTGTTTCATTGGACATAGGTAGTAGAGCAAGCCTTCACAACTTTAAAGAAATCCATGTGCACTACCCCCATCTTAGCAACCCCTTACTTCAAAAAAAAATTGTGGTGGAATCAGATGCTCCTATCATTGGTATTGGTGCAGTTATCACACAATGTGATAGACCTCTTGCTTTCAATAGTCAGTCTTTGAGTGGCCACACTATGATCAAATCTACATATGAAAAGGAAATGATGGCCATTCTCCATTTTGTGCACACATGTTGACCATATCTATTGGGATGTCATTTTCATATTAATATAGATCACCATAGTCTGAAATATTTCTTGGAGAAGTGATTAGCCTCCCCGGAATAGAACAAGTGGTTGGCCGAAATCCAGGGCTATGATTATGAGATCATATATAAAAAAGGAAAATAAAATGTAGTGGTTGATGTTTTATCCAACCAATATGAGGATAAAATCTCCCTCTTTGCCTTATCGTTACTTGTTCCTAATTAGATTGAGTAAGTGCGAAAAGGGTGGCTAACACACATAACCATATCACAAGTAATTCAGTGAATTCAAGAGGACCCTAACCCTCCCCCTGGCTACACTTGGTAAGACAATATCCTCCAATATAAGGATCACTTGGTTCTATCTCTGTTTTCATCCCTCAAGCCTAGGATCTTAAATGAGTCGCGCTCATATACTCTAGTGGGTCACATGGGATTCCAAAAGACATATGTTTGTGCTCGTCATTATTTTTTCATGGAAGGCATGAAGAAGAACATCCTTAACTTTGTCACTGAGTGTGATGTCTTCCAATGCAATAAAGGTAAAATTGTTAAAACCCCCAAAGCTATACAGTTGTTACCCATTATGACCTTCAATTGGACTGACATCTCCATTGAATTTATAGTGGGCCTTCCAAAAGCAGGTTACAAGTCAGTCATCATAGTCATGGTAGATCGCCTCTCCAAGTATGCACATTTGTGTGCCCTACCCCACCCTTTTACACCAACTATGGTAGAAAAATTTTTCATTCATCAAATTTTCAAATTGCATGGCATACCAACATCCATTGTATATGATCCTGACCCAACATTCAAGAACACATTTTGGAAAGAATTGTTTAAATTAAATAGCATGCAACTAAAAATGAGTACATCCTACCACCTCCAGACGGATGGCCAAACGGAATTTGTCAATAAATGTTTGAAAACCTACTTGTGTTGTTTTGCTTCAGACAAACAACATCAGTGAGTAAAATGGTTACCTTTAGTTGAATGGTGCTACAACACTTCCTATCATACAACCACCAAAATGGCACCATATGAAACAGTGTATGGCCAACAACCACCTACGCTAACTTCATATATTCCAGGCAGATCAAAGGTCCAGGATATTGATAAGTTGTTGCAAGGTAGATAAACTACCCTCGTGGATCTGAAGGATAACCTCCAAATGGCCCAAAATTGCTATGCTGGAGGTTTCCCCCTTGAAGAGGCAAGTGAACATTTCTCATGTTTAAATAAAAGGTGCATAACAACTAGAGATGTGTCATGGCTTTCATCTTCTACTTGATTCCCTTTTGGCCCTATAGGGTGGAAATTAAGGCTATAGAAACATGCATAATGGAATTAAGAAATTTTGACAAATAATGTTTGTTTCCCCCTACTTATGAAATCTCCTTTTGTGGTATTTCATTGATTCTACTTCCAAATGAATGACATAATTCTCAAACTAGTAATTCTTAATGATAATGAAGTGACTATACTACTTAATTCCTTAAATTTTCCTTAAAATGGAAAAGTTAATTTCATGATTTACTTATAACCCTATACTTGAAATATGCATAGAATTAATAGCCTTAATGTACCTTGCATGTATATGTATATACATTTCATATGCATTAAGTGTTGGACACACCTACCACACTTAGAGGGGGGGTGAATGAGTGTGGGGCTCTTTTTCCCAAAACTTCCCTCTTGCACAAAAACTCATCAATTAGCATTCAACATTTATTCATTACCCATTGAAACTTCCTCTGCACAAAAACTCATCAATTAGCATTCAACATTTATTCATTACCCATTGTTGTTATTTATAAACTGTTATATGTGAGCACATATCAGTAACATATATCATCAATATATCAATAGTGTCATCACCTAATGAACACAAAGAACACAAGATAAAAGTGCTAATTTTTATTTATTGGACTACAATCCTTGGGTTTTATCAAGAATAACCTGAATAGAGTACAACTTCTACAAGAGAAGCAGCTCTATATGCAATACTCATATTAAATTCTCATCACCAACTAAGATGAGGCAAATAACTCAATGTGATATCAATATGTACTATAAACAAGAGTATCAACCATGCACTAACCTCGTACAAACAACTCAGAATCAACCCTTGCCCTGCAAACAAGTGCATCCAACCATGTACCAAGTGGTATACTAATACTAAATTAACTACTCATCAACAATTACTCATCAATATAAAATTCAACATCAACTATACACCTCATGTATGCTGAATCCCATCAACCTATTCAACCATGACTAGTTTTGGATTAATAAAACCCCATTTGAAATAATCATAACTTTGAAATTAAAATTTAATAAAGCTATGAAACTGATATAATAATGTCATTTTTTTTATATATCTTCCAAGTGGAACTACTTTGAACCCTCTCATAAAAGGAGTTTATAGCAAAATGGTATTCTTGTTGAATTATGTCTATTCTAGAGAGCAACTCAGAGCATGCCCCACACAAAATATTTGATGAATATATATGAAACCACATGCTATAATAAATAATTTAATATAACCAACACACTTGGTCTCAATTGGAATTTGATCTGTTATGAAGAAGTTATGACGTTTGTACTGAACACTTGATTTTGACTAGTTTCTAACTAGCCACAAACCCTATTTTCCACGGAGTGTAACCAAAATACAAACGACCCACAAGATGCACTTTTAACCATAGATACTTGAATATGTTCTCTCAACGTCCTATCAATTTCACAGTCTGAAACATTACAAAAAAAAAAAAAAAAAAAAAAAAAATAACATACCTTAGAAATCGCCATCAAAAGAATTTGTCCTTCCTTTCATTTCAGCCTTATTTCTTCACTTCTCTCCCTAATTTAGGCTTATATATCCTTGCATACCTCATTCACCTATATATCTTCTTCAATATCCCTCAAGTGTTCCACACCAAAATGCTCAAGAAGCTCACAGTTTTTCTTCCTCCATCAATACTTTAAAATATATTCCCACAAGAAGCCTCCATTGATCCGACAAAGGATGATCTACAAGAGATCATTGATATCTTATTTATAATTTCATCCTTTAGGGCACTTAACCCATTTTTAGTCACTTAACCCATTTCTAGGTCAATTTTAACCTATTTTCCTTATTTTAGGGTTAACCACTTTCCATAAATAATAGAAAGTTCCCTCCAATACTTTAACATTTAAACATTCCTCCTTGACTTTTGTTACCCACTTTATCATTTTGATTTTGTCACTCTCTTGATTATTTAAATAATCCACCTTGAATTTGTCACTTTAATTTATCATTTAAATAATATTAACCCATTTCTAGGTTACTTAACCTATTTTCCCCTATTTTTAGGGTTAACCACTTTCCATAAATATTCTTCCTTTGATTTTGTCACCTTACTTTATCATCTCTGGATTATTATTAATACTGATTATTTAAAATAATCCACCTTGAATAAATAATATTAACCCATTTCTAGGTCACTTTAACCTATTCTCTTATTTCTTAGGGTTAACCACTTTCCATAAATATTCATTCTTGATTTTGTCAATCTTATTTTTATCATTTGTTCTTTAGGGTCACTTTGACTTCTTTTGGACTTTGGGGCTTCAAGCCTTCATGTGAGGGTCCTTAATCTTCATAAGGCCATAACTCTCAAACTAGGAGGAGTTATGGACATTCCACATACCACCAGATGACAAGGCACCATCCATATAGGATATTTCACCAACAATTTCCTTGATCTTCATCTCAAGTTTCCCACAAGCATACAGCTCCAAACCATTCCTGTTTAGGGATAACTCAATCCATAAAGTGTCTCTCCCATGAGGGCTTTCACCATATGGGGACCACTTTGAGTTCATCCATTTCAGCACCTTATCAATCATGATAAGACACACGAGAGCATGGGTCCCTCCAACCATTCTTCTAGGATAACCTGAATTTAAAGCATCCTACCCGTGAGGGATTTCACCATAAGGGGACCACTTTGGAGTTCATCCATTTGTGCACCTTATCAATCATGATAAGACAATGATGAGTCATCTATACATTTTTCCAACAATGCATCATATACCAATGGAACCACATCGATCCATCTTCATCTATGCATTCTCATCGAGGAAAATACATATTATATTACATAAATCATCAATCAATAAATCCTTTGACATCAATCAATCACTTGACATCAATTAATGACATCAATCAATCAAACCATTGGCATCAATGACAACATGATCCAACATTAGTACATAGACATATAAGGATACATGTGTAGATTCTTGAACCTTCAACCTAATGTAATCTTGTCCCACATAAGCTTAGATAGACAAGGGATGGAACCATAAGATCCCCTTTTCCTATGATTGATGTATAGTGGAAAATTGATTAGTTTTGATGACATTAAGTTGTTTAGGATAATCAGGATGTTGACGAATCGAGGTAATTTCAATACTCAAATTAGGTTGATTATATAATAATAATGGTGAAGACAATTTGATTAATTGGTGTGAAGATAACACAGGGTTTTTTATCCAATGATTGTATCCATTTAAAGCGTTAAGGATTAAAATTAAGGATTGGTGCAACAAATAATTTGTTTTGATTGATTGGGTGTTAAAACTTATATGATGACATTATCCATAATGGTTGTTGAATTGATTGAAAATAAGCTATTAATGATAGCATGGGTCATTGTTGATGATAAATCAAATCAACAATAATTATAGCGATGAAGATTGAATGATCTACTTAGTGTTGATATCAATAAAGTTATAATTTGATCCCCTAAATTTGATGATATTGATGATTGATAGTTGATTAATTAATATGATATTGATAATAATAATGATTTGAAGATGTTATTAACAAGATCAATGGAGTGAATCATTTGAAGATTTCAATGATGTTAAATAATTGATGATGTGGTGCATGATGGCTTTGACATAGTGATAATTTGATGATAGACTAAATGATGATGCCAATAGTTTCAATAACATGATTTTTTTTATGATAATGATAACTATGATCTCATCTTGATTATGATATAGTGGTATATGCTTGGGTTGACCTAGGTTCTGATCTCAATAGGTTTCCAACAAAACACTCAAACTATTGGCCCTCTTGGTACACTAGAAGGCAACTGATCCAGATTATTTTCAGCATGAAATGAGAGTGAAGATATAATAAAGAAATGCACAAAGACATTGCAGATATCCAATAATATAATATAAATGTATCAAATATGCAACCATAAACACAGAGATACAATAATACACGATTTCTATTAATGAAGGAAATGTGCAGAAACTGTAAAAATACAGAGTGAAAGACTCGCTAGAATGGTGGTAGATTATCTCTGATAATATATTTGATGGCTACTCACATTCGCAAGAATATGATTACAATGAGGCTCCAAAGGCCTTTTTATCATAAAGAAAATCTAAAATCCTAACCCCAAAAGATGAAAAACCAACAGTTTTGTGGACCCCATTTTGGGTAGTTTGGTGTATCAACTTCTCGGGGGCGTAAATTTGGCATACGATCTTCGTTTGGGGCACACAATAGAGCGTTGGAAATTTCTATCTGAGGACTACAATAGTTGGCAAAAAATATCGGGATGATCGTTTAGGGCCTCAAAATGGCTCCAGAAGTTCAAGACCCGAAAAATTGCCAAAAACAGTAAATTACCAAAATTGCCAAAAAATTGTTTTGAGCCAGTTGGAAAAGGTGGGTGGCCACCGATATCCATCTAGATCAATCCTCCCTCCTTAGGAAGAAATTTTCTCCATTGCATTGAGTGCCCAAGGGAGAGGAAAAAGTGTTTGTTGAATCTGAATCTCGGTGAGCTGCTTTCCTTGCTGAAGACGATGTGTTGGTCGGTTTGTGGAAGGTTGTCATGAACCTGTTGAGGCTGAGGCTGTCCAACAAGTCAAGATACATGAGAGGATTGTGTATAAGAAATATTTACACTTTGTTGCAACCTTGTCGACCTGCTTCTATTGGATAGAAGGTTCTTGGGGCGAGGTTGTAGTGGTTGTAGTTTCCTTCTGTTCCCCTTTTGAACATATTGTGAAGAAGCTGAATTTTGCAGTATGAGATACTATCTTGCAGCACTGTTTAGGTGGAACAATAGTCGAAAATACCTTTGATATTATGTAGAGATGACCCCCAGAGAAGCAATGAAACTGGAGGGCCGTGAATCATAAACAACATGGCGTCTCCACATATATGGATGGCCCAAGAGAACATCACAGACATCCAGTGGGGTAACATCAAATAATACCTCATCCTTGAAGGGTTGGATGCCGTATGACAATCGACACTATTGGATGACACAAAGATATCATCCCTAGCGAAGCCACCCGATGTTGTATGGATGCGGGTGTGGTGTTTTTGACAATCCCAACTATTTGACGACCTCTGGTGAGATGAGGTTCTTCTGGATTTCACTATCAACAATAAAATGTAGTGGGATCCCTTTCACCCACATCTATGAATGAAAAATGTGCTCCCCCTCTTCAGGATCTGTTGGTTCTTCTGGTTGAATTGTTGTGGTCATGACAATAGCAGTGGGGTCTGCGTCGATGATTTGTCTTTTACTAGTATTTTCAGAATCAGATTCTGAATCAGGGTTTGGCTCCTTGTCTTTGATCTAGGCCACCAATGACTATTTTGAGAAACATTCATCGGTGTTGTGCTAGGGGGTTTTGTGGAAATATCACCATTTTCTGGTGTCCTTCTTTGTCTTCCTATGAACCTTCTTTTCTTGTGGCTTGAACTAGTTTTCGAGAGACTATTTGTTAGGGTCCTCTTTGTGATACTTTGGTTGTTGCAGATTTGCAGACCCGAACTCCCATTTGTTCTGGTGCTTAAATTACTTCTTGATTTTAACAACATATCAATAAGTAGCACCAAGTGATGAGATGTCCAGAAAATCCATTTCAGCTTGGATGTATCTGTGTAGAGCCCCATGGTATTTTAGAACCAAATGTCATTCAAAGTCTTTGATACATATCTTGGTGCACAAGGTATGGAAGGTATTGGTGAACTCCATAATTTCTTGGCCCCTCTCTTTCCGCATTGTGGTCCATCTCATGTATTGTTCCTCGTAGTTTCCAATAGGGTAATATTGTTCCTTTACCGCATCCACAAAAAAATCCCAAGTGAGCTCAACCCCATATAATCCAGACTCCTCTGTGGAACTTTTCTCCCAGTAAGTTTCCCACCAATGTTTGACATGGGGGAGAGATTTAAGGAGTGCGAAGATGATCTTTTCCTTGTCGAAAAAATTATGAACAGAGAAATAACCTTCTAATAGATTTAACCATTTGTCTAGGGCATCCGCCTCTATCTAACCTTCAAATACGAGAATATCAAAATTAACCTGTATTTTGAAAGGATAGGTGCTTCCAAAGTGGTTGTTTGATGAAGATGCGCCTATTTCTATTGACAGACATTGAAGGATGTGGGAAAAATTCTCCATCATTTCATCCCTCTGTCGTGTGAGAGCTTGCTCAAGCAACCGATTGATAGGATCGTCTGCTCCGTAATTTTCTTTTCTTCTACCATGGAGGGTTTCTTGGGCATGCGAGAGAAATTTTCTTCAAGAGAGACAAGCTTGAGACACAACTTGCTATACTCGGACCTCGTCGGGGACATGCACTAAAAAAACGATCAAGAGCAGCCTACTCTGATACCACTGATCTAGATTATTTTCAACATGAAATGAGAGTGGATATATAATAAAGAAATGCACAAAGATATTGTGGATATCCAATAATATAACAGAAATGTATCAGAGATGCAACCATAAACATAGAGATACAATAATACACGATTTCTATTAATGAAGGAAATGTACAGAGACTATAAAACTACAGAGTGAAAGACTCGCTAGAATGGTGGCAACTTATCTATGAGAAGAGATGTGACGGCTACTCGCATTCGCAAGAAGATGATTATAATGAGGCTCCAAAGGCCCTTTTATCATAAATAAAATCCAAAACCGTAACCCTAGAAGATGAAAAGGCAATAGTTTTGTGGACCCCGTTTTGGGTAGTTTGGTGTATCAACTTCACGGGGGTGTAGATTTGGCATATGATCTTCGTTTGGGGCGCACGATAAATTGTTGGAAAGGTCTATCTGAGGAATACAATTATTGGAATAAAATATCATGATAATATTTTATGATCGAAATATGCCCAAAAAACGTTGTTTAGGGCCTCAAAATGGCTCCGAAACTTCAGGACCCGAAAAACTACCAGAGATAGTAAATTACCAAAATTGCCAGAAAATTGTTTTGAGCCAGTTGGAAAAGGTGGGTGGCCACCGATATCCATCTGGATCAGCAACATTTCTCACATAGTGCAAAGCACATTCTCACCCAAGATATCTTTATGGGGGACTACAATAGTCAGGTTTTTGCAGTCTAGGAAGGGATTGGGACTGTCTGTTGATTCTTTTCCTCATACATCAATATCATTATCAATTCATCTAAGCTAGTGTTCATTCATTCGTCTAAATATGATTACATGCTATGATTATCTATATTACCATTCATTTTGTAACAGATTCATAACATAACATCAAAGAATTAATTCAAACAAATTAACACACTAGATATATCGTGGTTCACCCCCCTGGGGCTACGCCCACAAATATCTGTCTCTTATACTCTTTTATTCATTCTTATGCAAAATATGCAACTACACACATTACATTCTTTAGGATTACAATCAAAAGGAGGGTAAATCCCTCTGTGAGGCGGACTAGATCACATCGGGCTCCATAGCATGTGAACTAACCCTCAAAAACTTGCTTACTCAACTCAAAACTATATCTCTTCTCCTAAACCACCAATAACCAACCTCTCCTAGAACTCCTAGGTCTTTATTTATACTACTCTACTAGCTTATAGCCATTACATTCTAGTAAAAACCCTAACCCGAACATGGTTAGGTATGTCTACAGGCACTCCATGCTTCTTTTCCTCCTTCTACATGTTGTTTTTCCTTTTTTTTCTGCAAGTTTCTTTTCTGACACCTATGGCATGATTCATATTTTATGAGTAGAAAGAAATGAATACATATTATTAAAAGATTCTTAACATAGAATAATAGAGATACATTAAAAATGTTTTTCTATTTAATAAGGAAATAAGTTGAAACTGTAAAATGCAGCGGAAAACAAGCTTGTTGGAATGGTGGTGGCTTATCTCTGAGAAGAGATGTGACGGTTGCGCTCATTCTCAAGAAGATGATTACAATGAGGCTCTGAAGGCCTTTTTACAATAAACAAGAATGTAAAAAACCCTGGACATCCAAAAACCTAACCCTAGGAGATGAAGCGCCAAAATTCATGTGGGCCCCATTTAGGTAAGTTAGTCAATCAACTTCCTTTGGGGCCCTGGGGTCATAAATTTTAGTCATGTGGGCCCCAGGGTCGTGACTTTTGCATACAATATCTGTTTTAGGCACACGATAGCCTGTTGGAAAGGTCTATCCGAGGACTACACATTTTGTTGTGATCTAATAAAGGGCATTTTCGATTGTGGCGATCCCTAAAAACGTTGTTTAGGGCCTCAAAATGGCCCCACAAGTCAAGGACCCAAAAACTAGGAAAAAAACTGCCAAACTGGAAAACGCCAAAATGAACCAGTTGGAATAGGTGGGAGGCCACCAACATCCATATGGATCAATCCTCCCCCCTTAAGAATAAATGGTCTCCATTGCATTGAGTTCCCCCATCAGATGAGGACATTTCTATTTAATTTGGCCCCGGGTGAGCCACTTGCCTTGGTGCAAGAGCTGCTCTGCTGTGACAACTCAATAAAGTTGAATCCTTTGTTGTCGGGTGCCCTTGATCTGTGCGTCCACAATCTGATCATTGGATGCCTATTGCATGAAGTCAAGGTTGAGTTATATTGGTGTCAATTTCTCTGCTATCTCGGAGGTGTCCAATAATGGTGGGAAATATGGCCTAAGGAGAGCCATGTTGAAGACTGGGTGCAGGCCAAGGAAAGGGGGAATGTTGAGCGCAAAATCATTGTCACCCAAATCCTTGGTGATGGTGTATGGCCCATACCGTGGTGGGTGAAGCTTCCGATGGGGCCCTATAAGGTGTTCTTTCTACAAATGCAACCAAACTTTGTTGCCCACCTAAAACTTATGTGGCACCTGGTGTTGATCATGGCACTGCTTGTACTTAGCATTGGACTTCTGTAAAATATCATGAACTTGTTGGCAGATGTGATGGATCCTCTCAATGAACCGGGTGGCTTTGTTATCTTCTAGTGGAGCAGGAGATGAGTCAGTTAAGGTGTTCGCCAGGGGTAGTGCAACATCGATGGGGCCCAATGGCTAGAATCCCAACCCCACCTGGAAGGGGATGTGGCTAGTTGAGCTATGCAGAGCTTGGTTGTAGCTATGGTGTACATAGCGAAGACTCACATTCCATGTGTGAGGGTGCTTGGAATTGTATATGCACAGGATATGTACGATCATCCAATTGACGACCTCAGTTTGGCCATCTGTCTGGGGGTGGAAGGCAGTGGATTTGGTGAGCTTGGTTTCCAGTAGTGACCAAAGGCTCAACCAGAATGTGTTGAGGAACTGACTGTCTTGATTTGAGAAAATGTTTTGTGGGATCCCAAAGTGTACCCAAACAAATTCAAAGAAGAGCTTGGCAGTGGCCTCTATAGTGATGTTCTTCTTACAGGCGGCCAAAATTGCCATCTTGGAAAAGTGATCAACAACCACAAAAACATAGTCATTGCCCCTCTTAGTGGACAGGAGGCCTGACATGTAGTCCATGGAGATATATTCCCACATATTTTCGGGAGTAGGAATAGGGGTGTACATGCCCTGTTTCTTAGTGGTCAGTTTGGTAATAGCGCAGGCGATGCATGATCTGATATACTTTCCGACATCCTGTCGAAGTTTCAGCCAGTAGAAATGTTTTTGCAGCATTGCCATTGTATTTTCAATGCCAAAGTGTCCTGCCACTCAACTGTAGTGAGATTCCCATATCATATTCAAGCGCTCGCTTGATGGAATGCATATATGGCCTAGACAGCACAACAACTCATCCTGAAGATGGAAATTAGTGACCACTAGGTTTTCTCCAAAAATTTGGTAGGTGGTGGAGAAGTCAGGGTCTATCTCATAGAGGTTGGTCCATCTAGAGGTCTAATGGCTGCAAGAGTCTAGCATCATGGTGAGTGCCACAACTGGAGGTCGGCTGAGGCAATCAGCAACTCGGTTGGTACTTCCAATTTTATACTTGATGTTGAGGTGGAACTGTTGTAAGTATGTGGACCACTTCTGATGGTGGTCATTCTGCAATTTGCCTTGGGTCTACATGAACTGTAGTGGCTTGTGATCAGTGTGGATGACTGTCTCCTTCTCCAAAATGTAATGTCTCCACTTATGGTAGGCTTGCACAATGGAGTACATTTCTTTGTTGTAAGTAGGGTACTTATGGACAACATCTGATAGTGTATCACTATGATACGCCATGGGGTGGTTGTGTTGAGTGAGAATGATGCCCACAACATAGTCTGAAGAATTTGTCGATCTCAAAGGGATGTTGCAGGTCTGGTAATGAAAGTACTAGGGATGAGAACAAATGCTACTTCAAGTCATTGAAGGCTTGTTTTTGGGACAGGCCCCACACAATTTTTTCCTTACCGCCACCCCTAGTTACTTGGCCGAGGGCCCATGCAATATGAGAGAATCCCAACACAAACCTGTGATAGAAATTGGTGAGACCCAAGAAGCTCTGAAGCTCAGAAAGTGTGGTTGGGGCTGGCCAGTCATAGATGACTTGGATCTTGGCTGGATCCACATGCACACCATGTTGATCAATGATGTAGCCTAAGTAATGGACTCTGTCCATGCTGAAGGAGCATTTTTCCAAGTTTTCATATAGTTTGTACTGTCGTAGGGTGTGCAGAAACTACTGAATATGTTGCAAGCGTTCCACCCAAGTCTTGTTGTATATGAGTATTTCATCTAGATACACCACTACAAAAGTACTAATGAAAGGTCCTAGGATATTGTCCATCATCCTCATAAAATTTGTTGGAGAATTTTTCAAACCAAAGGGCATGACCAACCATTCAAAAAGACCTTCTTTTGACTTGAAGGCGGTCTTCCATACATCTGTATGTTCTATTGGGACCTGGTGGTAGCCAAACTTTAGATAAATATTATTGAAGTATGTGAGCTGATCAAGGAGTTTGTCGATTCATGGAATCGGGTACCAGTTATGGACTATGATTTTATTCAGGGCCCAGTAATCAATGCAGAGTCGTCAGGTCTCATCTTTCTTCTACACCAGTATGATTGGGCTCCCACAAGGCAATGATATGGGACAGATCTTCCCCTCATGGAGAAGTTCTTGTATCTACCTCTTGATCTCCTCATTTTGTAAGAGAGAGCGGCGATAGACCAGACCATTGGGTAGCAGCGTGCCTGGGGTCATATCGATGGGATTCTTGACCTGGCAGTGCAAAGGTACCTCGGTAGGAGAGGAGAAGACATCCGAGTATTCTTCCACAAACTTATCCACTTTCTTTTGTTGTGTGGAGAGATCGATCATGGAGGCCTTGGATGTGGTTGCGATCTTTCACTTACTCTGAGAGAGAATCACGAAGAAGACAAATTTCTGGGTCTGAGAGATGACCTTCCTACATTGCTTGGCAGAGATCAAGGAAATAACACTAAGAGGGACTGCCTCAGGTATCTTGTACAATTTCTTGTTCAAATTAATAATAACACTACAAGGCCTAGACTCATATACAACATGTCGTTTCCATAAATAAGGTTGGCCCAAAATAACATTACAAACTTTGAGAGGAGAAACATCACACAATACCTCATCTTTGAAGGGCTTGATGTTGTACAACAGTCGACACTATTGGCTGATGCGTAGGTCGCTTCCTTGGCGGAGCCATCCAATGGTGTAGCGTTGTGGGTGTAGTGTTGTTGACAGGGCCAACCGTTTGATGATCTCTACTGAGATTAGGTTCTTTTGGCTACCACTATCAACGATGAAGTGCAATGGGGTGACTTTTACCCACATCTATGAATGAAAAATGTGCTCGCCTTCTTCTGGCTCGTCTGGTTCATTAGGATGGAGCTTGGTGGTAGAAACGGTGGCACTGGGCTCCATGTCAATGATCTGTCTTCCCCTTTCTGGTTCTGACTCAGAGTCAGAACCCGCATCTGATTCAGAGGATTTCACTTCAGCCACCAACAACTGCCTTGAGTAGAAATCAATAGTGTTATGCCAATATGGAAGTTGCACCACTTCCCGGTATCCTTCTTTGTCTTACCGATGTCCTTCTTTTCTTGCGGCTTGGACTGGTTTTCTTGATACTGTTCATCTTTGCTCTGTCCTTTTTTCTATAGGTTGGGGTCGCCCTTTCTTAGTTTTTGTTGCGAGGGGTTCCCATGCCCAAATTGTCACGCCTTTTGTTTGAGCTTCTGCTCGATTTTGACGGCATATCGATAGGTCGCGCCCAAGGACGAGATGTCCAGAAATTCCATTTCGGTCTGGATGTATCAATGCAGAGCCACGTGGTACTTGAGCACTAGATGTTTCTTTGAATATTTTATACCCATGTTGCTGCGCAGGGTATGGAAGATATTTGTGAAATATGGCACTGTTTGGTCTCTTTCTTTCCGTAATGTGGTCCATTTGGTATACAAGTCATCATAACTTCTGACAGGGTAGTATTGTTCCTTAATAACATCCCTAAAGGATTCCCAAGTGGTTGGGACTATAAATAATGAGGGTTCCTCTATTTCCTTTTGCTCACAAAGAGTTTCCCACCTATCTTTGACATGGGAAATGGCTTTGAGGAGCGCAAAAGAAATTTTTTATCTATTTGAAAAGTTATGGATAGAAAAATACCCTTCTAGTAAATTCAACCACTTATCTACATCATCTGTGTCTATCTAACCTTCAAATATAGGAATATCAAAGTTGATTTGTACCTTAAATTGGGTGGTGCCTCTGCTCGAGGAAGATGTGTCACTTGTTGGTAGTCATCAAAGGATTTGCACGAAACTATCCATCATCTCGTTCCTCTGTTGCATGAGGGCTTCCTCAAGCAACATTTTGAAAGGACCTCATGTCCTGTCATCTTTCTTTTCTCCTACCATGAGAGGTCCTTTGGGCGTGCAAGAGATTTTATCCTCAAGAGAAACAAACTCGAGACCCAATTCTTTGTACCCTGACCTTATTGGGGACATGCATTAAGACAACAAGGAGCAGACCCCTCTGATACCACTAATCCATATTTTATGAGCAAAATGAAATGAATATAGATTATTAAAAGATGCTTAACACAAAATAACAAAGATACAATAAATCTGGTTTTCAATTCAATAAGGAAATAAGATGGAACTGTAAAATGCAGCAGAAAACAAGCTTGTTGGAATGGTGGTGGATTATCTCTGAGAAGAGATTTGACGGCTGTGCTCATTCGCAAGAAGAAGATTACAATGAGGCTCTGAAGGAATTTTTATAATAAACAGGAATGTCAAAAACCCTAGACATCCAAAAACCTAACCCTGGGAGATGAAGCGCCAAAAGTCATGTGGGCCCCATTTGAGTAAGTTAGTCGGTCAACTTCCAGGGGTTGTAAATTTTGCATATGATCTTCATTTTAGGCACACGAGAGCCCGTTAGAAAGGTCTATCCAAGGAATACACATTTTGTTGTGATCCCTAAAAACGTTGTTTAGGGCCTCAAAACGGCCCCGCAAGTCAGGGACCTAAAAAGTAGGAAAAAAATTGCCAAACTGGAAAAATGCCAAAATGAACCAGTTGGAATAGGTGGGAGGCCACCGACATCCATATGGATCAATTCTCCTTGATTAGGAAGCAATGGTATCCATTTCATTGAGGTCCCCCATCAAAAGATGAAATTTCTATTGAATTTGGCCTCGGGTGAGCCACTTTCCTTATTGAAGGAGTTGCCCTGCTTTGACAACTCGATAAAGTTGGATCCTTTGTTGTTGGGTGCCCTTGATCTATGTGTCCACAATATTATCTCTGGATTCCTATTGCATGTAGTCAATGTTGATTTATGTTGGTGTCAACTACTCTGTTATCTCGGAGGTGTCAAATAATGGTGGGAAATGTGGTCGAAGGAGAGTCACGTTGAAGACTGGGTACAGGCCAAGGAAACAGGGAATGCTGAGTGCAAAATAATTATCACCCACATCCTTGGTGATGGTGTATGGCCCATATTGGAGTGGGCAAAGCTCCCGATGGGGCCCTGTAAGGCATTTTTTCTGCAAGTGCAACCAAACTTTGTCGCCCACCTGAAATTTATGTGGCACTTGGTGTTGATCATGGCGATGCTTGTACTTGGCATTGGACTTCTGTAAAATATCCTGAACCTGTTGGCGAATGTGATAGATCCTCCCAATGACTGTGGTGATCCCTAAAAACATTGTTTATGGCCTCAAAATGGCCCCGTAAGTCAGGGACTCGAAAACTAGGAAAAAAACTACCAAACTAGAAAACTACCAAAATGAACCAGTTGGAATAGGTGGGAGGCCAGTGACATCCATATGGATCATGGCGCATGCTCCAAAATATCTCTTTCTCTCCAAAAATAAGCCTGCTCCAAAAATAGACATTCCTCCCAAAATAGGCATGTGCCAATAGACCCCCAACACTAACATGTGGCTCGACCCGAGCCACTGCACCTTAGTTCACACTCTGGATAGCTAGCTACAACTCGTGAAACACTTTTGATAAGTGACTAAATTTCTATTTCATTTGGGTGCTCTGCTCTACCAGCTTCTCCATACTCTATGTTGTAATGTGCTCTGCTAGCACTTGTCTGCATTCTGAATTCATTTGATTTATTGTCCCTTTCTCTACTTGCAATTCTTCAATCATCCTCTCTGTATCCCACTGTGGTGGATCCAACTAAGTCTGTCTTGTTTGTTTGTTAGCCTGAGAAGCCTTCACCTCTGCCTGTTGGTACTTCATATCCTACGTGCTCCTCATCCTCTCGAGGATGGCCATTTCTTTATACTATTGTCTTAAATCCTGGATTCATTCATTAGCTTCTCCTTTTTTTGGTCCAGCTACTGTATTTTCTCATCCTCTTCCAAGGTGGTCCATATTTTAGCAGTTTTTTCATATAGTTCCTACACTTCCTTGGCTTACTACACAATATTGTTGATGTGCATAGTATCCTCATGTTTGTTATAGCAAGATTTTCCTCACTCTATGCAATCTTGCATAGCAGGCCTTTTTTCCATTTCCCCATGCAGACTTATCATCCCTGTTTGTAAATCCCAGAGCTAATAAAAAAATATGCTTCCACATGTATGCATCTTGCATACTATACAGCATGCGTATATGCAGGTTGCACCACTACAGCCCACGTACATCGGGATTTGTTCCAAAAAATGAAAATTAATGTCGGGTTTCCATGTCACGACAGGATATCTATGATCCTTGGCCTTCCATATACTGGAAACATTCTGACTCGGCCGTTTGGTTCCATTTTGAAGGCTATAAATGGGCCAATTCCAAGCAATGGAAAAGAGCATAAAGAATTCAAATTTGAGAGCAAAGTTATTCTGGAGAAATTATTTACTCCATATTGAGTCTGCATCCCTTTGTCCTTTAAGTTTGAACACAATGTTCAGCCCCCAAGCTCTTCCCTTATTGATTGAGAACCTCATTGTTTCTCTTTTATGAGCTTGCCTTTGGTGGAGGATTAAAGTGGTGGAGGCCCAACTAGAAGGAACTTAGTTTCTTGGTTTTGAACCGTGCTGACACAGAAGTCTGTAACATTTTCACTTATTCTGATCATATATTAATAGAAATACTCTTTTCCCGTCCAATTGATATCATGCAAATATTTGAATTATTATTCCACGGGCATATTTGTCATGTTTTTTAATGGATTATGATATCGAATGTGCTAACATCATTTATTATCACCATATGGTTTCTTTGCTTGGTTGTTGAGGACTAGTTGCAGGTATATCGCTTTGTGTCAAGTTCTCAATGATGGACTTCATCGAACATATGGACAAGGTAGGCCTTTCACCTTGTCTTGCTAGCATATTTATTTACATAGCATACTTGAGAAGAGAGTTTATTTCTACAGTGATTTCCATCTGTTGTGGTTTACCCTAGCCATAGATAGATTTTCCTCGTAACAAAATTGGTGACCATACTAGGGATTGAATCTTCTTTCTTAGGTTTTGGAGTACTTTTCCCCTTAGATTGCTCTTGTTCCTATCACGTTTTTTGTCGTATCATTGCTTGACATCCTTTGTTCACTCTGGGTCTGAGTTTTCATCCTTCTCCCTTGCCTAGCCTTTCTTTTTGAAACATATACGTGGTTTTTGGCTTGAAATTCACGTACATACGCGGGTTGTCCCTATACAAGCTGCATACATATGCTCTGTTTCCTTGAACAATCACATACATTAGTCTTCTTTTCTTGTTTTCTTGGTCTTGTGGTTTCTGGGTGGGATTTGATGTTTGTTGAGTCTTCTTGGGTCTCTGTAGTGCCTGTTAATTGTTTGTGGGATGACATGAAACATGTCTTTGGTTGAATTTTTGGGCGGAGTATTTCTCATCACCTTTTCATTTTGATTTCCCTTGTACATTGGGATGGATGTTTTGATTCTTGGTATCCTGCTTGAGTTATCTCTTTCTATACACAGTAGATTTTATATATCAAGTTGCTTTTCAGTCCATGCATTTTCATTTTTATTATATTGAAAATACAAAAATATTAGGCATTTTTCATTGCTTGGCATTTTGGTCTTTTGAGTCCTTGTCATTATCTTAGTGCATGTGAAACATTGCATTTTAACTTCAGAATTGCAGATTTGGAATTGAAAATTGCATTTGTTTTTAGAGGCATATCATACATTGAAAAATGAGGTTAGGACTTTGCATTATATTCATATTTACTTTTCTCATAGAGTCATAACATCATGATTTTCACTACCATACATTTTTGAGTAATCATGGCCACTAAAATTAACGCTATAATTTAAAATTGATTAGTCACGATTTTATTTTCTAGGGTGCACGAACTAGCTTAGGATTTAGTGACTTGGAATAAGATTTTGTGAGTAAACTTCTCCAAGGAAATGAAATAAACATACGTCTGAAAAAGGGAGTGGAGAAATCCATTGTATAATTGGTAATATTAGGAGGCTCTGCTCACACCAGAGTTAATCACGAGGTCACACGAGGTTGGTTGAAGGGATATCCCCCTGATACCTTTTTAGCGTCAGAGATATTTATATGGATCTATTCGTATCTCGGGACCTTGCTAGTTCCTTTACCTCCGTGAGAGGCAGTACTTTCAAGGTTTCAGGCTTTTCTACCCTTTCCATATAGTGGACCTGACTTACGACTTCACACCTGTGCATCGGTTATACATTGGTTGTTTAGTTTCTTGATTTAGGTTCCACATAGGTTACTTGCAGGGGTTATTCTATAGGTATCTTGGGTCAGATAAGGGTTAGACAACACACAACCTTTATGGAGGATTACCTCTCTAGGGGGCTTTGACTGACTGGTTTTTAATCCCACGAGGGCTTTACCTCTCAATTTTTCCCTAGACCTTGGTATCAAATGCCACATCTCACTGCTAGCCCAGTCACTGCCAGTCATATTGGAGCTCCATCACCAACCTATGCTAGTCATGTTGGAGATGGGTCAACAACCTCTGCAAGTCATGTTGACAATCTAGACCCAGTTGTTGTTATCCATGCTAGGGGCATCACTCTAGTCACCACGATTCATATCAATTTCACATCTCCAACCTTTGTACATCATGTAGGAGATGACTCTCTCATCTCTTCTAGTTATGTTGAGAGCATGTCACCAGTTGTTAGGAACAATGTCAGGGGGATCAAGAAACCTATATGCCTCAAACATAATCCGAAGTTCCTTTGCAGGACTTGCAAAGGAGATCACCTTACTCGTTTATGTCCAGCTACGGCTGGGATACCAGAAGTGTGGGGCTCACCTAAGGGCCCTTTGGATTCTGAGGCATCTGTGGTTTCCCTACACCTTGTTCCTCCTTTGATTGATGCAGCATTAATGCTGCTACAATCCTTTATGGACCATACCCCTATTGTCGAGGGTTATGTGTCCCTTATCCCTGTTATCCTACATCCTCTTCAACCTAGAATTGAAGAAGTGGTCATACCAATGCAATCTTAACACATATAATATATGTGTTATAGTATAACACATATATTATATGTGTTATAGTATAACACATATATTATATGTGTTATAGTATCTGGTCAATCCTACTCCCCGTGTGGAGGGCGATGCATCCTTTAACCATGTCATTAGCATTCCTGATAGCACTCCTTCTAAACATGAGAGAGTTTTTCTCTCCCCGAGTACTCTCCCTCCAAGTCCTAAGGATGTTCCCTTCGATTGGGATGGCCTTGTGGGGTATCCAATTCCCCCGCCTATGTCTTTTCCAGTGAGAGACATTATCTAATATATCACGGAGATGATAACCTATGCTAGTGCTTTATCCTCCTCGACTTAGAGAGCTTTGGGTTTTCCCAAGCTTATGTCAGCTATTCGTAAGATACTGACATTCCACATAAGTCCAACACAGGAGCCTTGGCCTCCCCCATGACATGCCACCTAGCAGCCTCTTACCGAGTCTAAGTTAAGCTCTTTTCTGAATCGTTCAAAAAGAGAAAATATTTTTGAGTGATTTGTCCCTTTCACACTTGTTAAATTGGACTTGAAAGGTCGTGAGTCTTAGTTAAGCTATTTTTCGACCCGTCTTCAAAAAGCGAAAAGATTGCCGAGTGAACTTGTCTCTTTCACACTCATAAATTGGATTTGAAAGGACGTCTATTTGGCACAATTTTATCCCTTTTTCACACCAAGTAGACTAAATTCCATGAAAAAGGAAATTTTTTGGCATTAAGTTGTGATTGCATCTCATGCCCTTACTTGCAGTATTGATCCTATAGTTGGTTCTCTCTTTGCATTATAAACGGTTTTCCTCGGCAATTTTTGCATCCTCAACCAAGCAAAGCCTCATTTATATCCTTTGAAATTTGACACCCTATACCTAGGAGGGAACATTCCCTCGAGCGTCCATATCTTGCATGCATCTCCTTACATTGAGCATTGGTATGTTCCACTGTTGGAACTAGTTTTTCTTACTTGCGACACTCATTTTCGCCTATGTATCATAACATTCATTTGTCTATGAAAAAACAAAAAAAGACAGGTAGGAAGGGAGTATTATCTTATATTGGAAGCAGTTGTGTCACCTTTGAACAAAGCACAAAGTTATTGAGTCCATTTGTCATCATAATTTTGGGATTAGCATGGCCTTAGGAAGCTGAGCTCGTTACATAGTATTCTCTACCGAATGGTTACTCTTCCAGTCACCATAGAGAATTTTATCGATGCCTCCTGCATCTCATGATTCCATCATTGATTCTATGTTTTCAGCGTCTTCCATATATCTCAAGCTCTTGTTCAAAGGAATTCTATCAACCTGTGTCGGTCAGTTCTCAGAATTCTTGACTTTGCATGTCATCCATACCCTCAGCTTGTCTCAGAATCACATGATACTGTAGTCCTATCATGCACCCTGGTTCTACTTTCATCATCGGTAGGAAACCTTGAACCCAACAATTGCACTTCATCATTGGTCATTGACTGGGTGGTTTCCCTTGTGTTCGATGAATAGACATCTATTCACACATTGGGATTCATGCAGTGTCTTGGATGCCATTAGCCTTATTGGTGGTTTCCTCACCTTTGTTAGTAGTTTTCATCATTGGTTTTTATTCAGAGGTTCTTTTCGTGTACTGCTTGCACTTGGCACACGCGAAAGACACACAGGGTCGTTGATTCATGAACATGTTCTTCATCCAATTTCCTCCAAATCATGAAGCTCCTTCATTGTACCTCGTGTTGATTGATGAGAGATGCCTTAATTCTCTCCTTTAAGTGGGTCTCCTTCCATCGACTTCAACTCATCTATTCTGGAAATGGGATCTAGAGTCTTATGAGTACCTTGAGGCTTGCAGTCATTAGTGGCAGGTTCTCTCGCCATCGGCAGTTGGGAATACATCAATGTCTCTTGATTGATGGATTCTTCAGGTGTTCGACACCGGCTCCTTTATTCACAATTGTAAGACTGTGCATGGTGCCTTGATACCTACTTTCATTATTGGTAGGTTGTCTTGTGTTTGTTAATGGTATACCTCAATGATCGGTAATCAAACAATGTCTCATTTTGTTCGACCTCGACTCCTTTATTCACATGATGTAGACTTGCACCTTTGGCAGATTGTGTAGAAGACTTGAAGACATCAGTATGTGGCCACAATTTTCTTGAGTTGTTGCTTCTTTTTCACTGGACCAGTACCTATATGACTTCAATGATCATGGGAGATCATATTGTACTCCATTGTATACAGATATCTTCATATTGGTTTTGAGACTGGTTCTATTGGGCCTTGTTCATGACTATGACAACCATTGGCATGTAACCGCATTTATATTTTTGTATCCATGGCCACGGACAGTTGTTTCATATATTTTCACATGGATCTATAGTGTAATTCTATTCGTAGCCATGTATGCAAAGTTAGTACAAAATGTAATGAGCAACTAGTTCTTCCATTTGGTTCCCCATCACTCCACTTCTAGGTTTCTTATAGTGTATTTCAACCATCATAGATACCCCTCTGACCTCACACATTAGGGGGCATCTGTTATAGCAAGATTTGCCTCACCCTATGAAATCTTGCATAGAAGTCCTTTTTCCATTTCCCCATGCAGACTTATCATCCCTGTTTGTAAATCCCAGAGCTAATAAAAACATATTTTTCCACATGTACGCATCTTGCATACTATGAAACATGCGTATACATAGGTTTCACCACTACAGCCCGCATACATCGGGATTTGTGCCAAAAAATGAAAATTAATGTCAGGTTTCCATGTCACAACAGGAGATATATGATCCTTGGCCTTCCATATACTGGAAAAATTTTGAATCGGCCCTTCAGTTCCATTTGAAGGCTATAAATGGGCCAATTTTGAGCTATGGAAAAGAGAAAAAAGAATTCAACTTTTGAGAGTAAAGTCACTCTAGAGAAATTATTTACTTCATATTGATTCTGCATCCCTTTGTCCTTTAAGTCTGAACATAGTGTTCAACCCCCAAGATCTTCCCTTATTGATTGAGAACCTCATTGTTTATCTTTTATGAGCTTGACTTTGGTGGAGGATTGAAGTGGTGGAGGCCCAGCTGGAAGGAACTTGGTTTCTCGGTTCTGAAACGTACCGACATGGAAGTCTATAACATTTTCACTTATGTTGATCATATATTAATAGAAATACTCTTTTCCTGTCCAATTGATATCTTGCAAATATTTGAATTATTATTCCATAGACGTATTTGTCATGTTTATTAATGGATTATGTTATTGAATGTGCTAACATCATTTATTATCACCATATGCTTGCTTCGCTTGGTTGTTGAGGACTAGTTGTAGGTATATCTCTTTGGGTCAAGTGCTCAATGGTGGAATTCATTGAACGTTTGGGTGAGGTAGGCCTTTCACCTTGTCTTGCTAGCATATTTGTTTACATAGCATACTTGAGAAGATAGTTGATTTCTGTAGTCATTTCTATCTGTTTTGGTTTACCCTAGCCATAGAGATATTTTCCTCATAACAATGTTCCCTTTGCTCTTTGACTTCCAAAGGTGTAGAAGGAATCAGTTTCTTTGTGGATCTATAATCACCTCTTTGTAATACTCCATGACCTACACAATCTTTTGAAATTTCCCTTCAGGTGTGTCTTTTGGATCCTACGCGCAGTCTGGGATGTTGTTGTAGACTGTTGTCAGTCCCTTCTCCAATATGTTTGCTCGTTTCTTCTCCCCTTCCTTCTCCAGACTTAACTGGTCACATGTAATCTGTAGCATCTTTGTAACCTCCCTACCAATTTCCAAGTTGGAGGAATCTTCGCGGGCTCTAGATTGAACTTCTTGCATAACACTTGCTTTTAGCTCATATAACTCCTTTGTAGGTATGTGTGCCATCACAAACTCAAGTTGGTCAATGTCCTCAACTGGTTTCTGCACTATCTCCTCATCAACTCGTAGCATCTGCTAGGTGATCATGAAAGTGTCATTTCCCTTCACCACTATCTCCATTGTTTCCTCTTGTTCCTTTTGTGCAGGGGGTTGTTTTGTCTTCTCTGGCTACTACGATGTAGCCTGTTGCACTGTAAAAATATGCATCCTTTGAAGAGTATCATGGAAGTCCACTAACTTCATCATGATCTCCTCCCTCTATTCCTCAACTTCATATACGACATCTTCCCCCATGTCCTGTACTTTATATGCCACTAGCTCGACATCATCCTCTCTCTAGGTGATGACTGGAGGTTTCTTAGTGTATTTCATCTTATTATGCATTTCCTCTTCCTGCTCTATAGTCCTCTTAACCTATGAGGGATGCACCCCACTCTTCTTCATCTGTGCCTCCTCCTCTTCAGGCCAATAGGTTTCTCCATTCTTGGAATCCCCCTTGACTTCTACCTAGACATTGTTTCTTTCCTCCTTGGATTTTTTGGTGTTGTGCTGCTTCCTAACACTTCAGTGTGTGTTGCAACCTTCCGGGTGTTGGCAATGGGGCTACTTGTTAAGCCCTAATATTGGCTCATTACCCCTTAATTGGGGAATATTATATTAGTAGTGTTATTTTATTTATGTCGGCTTTAGGCCATTAGTTGTAATTATACCTCCTAGTCTCCTATATATACCAAGGAGACATTTTCATTTTGAATCATCTTGTATTTGAACATTTAAGTGGGGTAAAAGGAGGTTTCCCCCTTGAAGATTATTATTATTTGAAATTATCTCTTTTTCAAGGTGTTGAGTACTTTTTCTGAGGTTTTTCTATGCTATATTGATATTTGGTTCTTAACATATGGTATCAGAGATCAAGGTCTTGGGGTTTCGCTGCTACATCTGAGACACATTGGCATTTTAGCTATAACTTTTTTTCTACAATGTTTCAGAAGGAACAGCTTGGAGGATAGTTATCATATAGATCAAGGTATGTTGCATTCAAAATTCATCTCTTGAGGCCTTATATTTTCAGAGGTACAACCTGTAAAAGATAGGGTTTTGGAATCATCCTGAACTGATTCATTGCAGAATTTTCGCTATAAATTTTTTTGTGTAATGTTTCATACCCTGAGCTCCAAAGGATATTTACAAAAATTAGTAAGGTATATGTGGTACAAATTTCATCTTCTGGGTCATCTTAAATTTGTAGATACACCCTGTGTAAGATAGGGTATCTAACTAGTCCTATTGACTAGTCTCAAGAAGGTGTTCCAGGTAAAATGATCATAACTTCTTCCTAGAGTATCAAAATTGAGTGGGACTAGTTTCATTGGATCGTGGACAGCCTTTAGTATTTTTGGTGTGAGTTTCATAATTTTATATGAATTATTTTGCGTGAGGAAAGCTATACAAGTGAGATCTCCTAGAAAGGAAAAAAATCGGCAAGTTGTGGGGAAGTTACCGTAAATTCCACTTGGAACATTCAATTTTTTTCAGACCTGTGGCATTGCAAAGAAGAAATATTAGAGAACTACATAAAATAAAGTTTCATAACTAGAAGGTTCAAAACTTGGCAGATACAATAGAAGAAATATTTTCTAGCAGAACCACCTCAAAATCAAAGTTCAAAAGTGATACTTGGCAAACATGCCACCAAAAAAGGAAACCTCTACACCAAATAAGCCTCCAGAAAATCCTACTTGGACTCTTGATGAAGGTGAAGAAATGTGTAGGGACATAAATGAACTACAAAAGAAGATGG
>SNQJ01S0034729.1:146296-172270 GCA_010110895.2 Picea sitchensis
ATTGTATCATATTAATTGAAAGTAGAAGATACAACCTAATCACCTTGATGTTGCAATATTCCTTTCAGTGACCCTTGGTTCCAACACACACACTTGCTCTGTACTTTCATGAAGAAGATCCAATTCCTCTTGATAGACCAAATAGGGCTTCCAAGCTATTGTCCAAGCAGGGTTCTTCACACAATTCTTTCATCAATTCTTCATTCAATATTGCTTAACCTTTTCCATGATAAACCCTTCAATATATAGGAGAAAGAGAGATGGTTACATGGATGAGAATGATCCCATCAAATCTGAGAAGTTAGTAGAATGACAACCAAGCGAATTCCAACTCATTTTCTAAATGTTCCCCATCTAGAACCTTCAAGACCTCATCTCCTTTCCAAGCTTAAAAATAGGTTCACACCCTGTGTATGGAGCAGATTGTGAGAAGTTCGCACCCTATGTGTGGGTGACCTGTGAGAATGAGGCATTCTCTCACCCTAGGACACAAGCAGCCTACGAACTCATTTTAAAAGTATGTTTTTGGAAGAAGACAGAAGCCAATTTTCTCAAGCAAGAAGTCCTTGTTGGGAGCCTGAATACATCACTGTTAAGACATCACGAAAGTGACCAAAATCATGTGTAACATAATTCCCCCCAAAGTATGAGGCCGAAATCTGTGATAGCCAAAATACTTTGCAAACTGCATTTGTGTTTTGGAAACCAGGAGTACACCTAATCAAAAACCTGCAAACAACCAAGCATCTGCAGAATATAATACCAGTTCTGAGGTAGGCATTCCCATACTCAGATCACAAACGGATGACATCATGAACATAGTTCATGGCCACCAATCATACATTGTAGATCCATGCCATCAGAATACTGCATATCCACCAGGAATACACTATGGATCTATGCGAGAAGACTCAGATTAAGACGACATAGCCATGGGACATACAGAGTGGATCTATGTGCCGATGCAAATCATACATACTCCATCGCAACCTGGATCAACAAGATGATACCCAGGGTCTTCAATCCCATCACAGAAAAGTATGAAGCTAGCCATGTGATTACATGTCCCGAAGTCAAACATGGTAGAAACCACTTAATTACTGGTCATTAATGAAACCGTTAACAAGTGCGAGGGAAATCACCATTAATGTCAATGACTCACAAGGTACACTAGTACAATCCAACAAATGTAAATAAATGAGCTAAGGTTGAACACTTGATGAAACCTCCCGATCAGAGGTCAATAATGAAAACCCACTATAGAAAGTGAGGAGACCTGCCTTTGAGGCATGCAAGTTCCAAGGTAGCAGATAATTTCTAAGTCGTGTTTCCGGATAATGAGTTGAAGTCGATGGAAAAAGACTCATCAAAGGAGGGCCTTGATGTATCCCCCATCAATGACATGAAATAAGTAACATATTTTGAAGGTGAAATAGAGTATGAATATAGACTGAAGCGGACACAGGGAAGGCCAACAAGGTAAGAATGGACAACTGCAGATGACCGACTCAATAGAGGGCTTAGGTGAACTTCTCTTGAACATATGAATGACACGACTAAGGACTTGGAAGAAATGACTCAGAGATGACCTAGGGTATGACCTTGTAGCAATTCAAATGAGAGACAAATGGATTTCTCAAACCAGCTTCAAATCATGAATAGGGGGGTGTCATGTTCAAGAGCGACACTTACTTCCATTAATATGAATACAAAAACACATCCCGTTCCCAAAATTTCCCCCGCCATATTTGGCGAGTACCTCTTTATTTTTACGCAAGCTTGAGGAGGATAACATATGTTTGTTGATGTAAGCTCATCCTTCAGATGAGTCCCTTGGAGTATGTTTAATGAACCCTAGGAAGGAGTGGTTCGGTCCCATTGCGAGTCTTTTGATGTTTGTTTAACAAGTCCAAAGATAGAAAACTCAGAGGTTTTTCATGATTATGGAGTCTAAAAAACACTTAAAAGAGAACTCTCTCGGTTCCTTTTTTGTAAGATAGTCTAATGAGACCAAAAAAGAGATAAACTATCTCTCAACAAACATTTTCTTCAAATACTTTAACGAGCGTGAAAAGAACAAGGTCGTTCGACAATCTTTTCATGTTTAGAGAGTTTGAAAAGAGCTTAAAGGAAACTCCAGGGGGTTCCTTTTTTGTATAACCTTTACGAGTCCAAAAAAGTGATAAAAGTATACTCGGTTACTTTCTCATGTATTTTTTAGCACGAGAATGAACGAACACTGAGCTCGAGGTTTTTCTAAATACCATAAAAAAAAAACAGTCGTGCATGCGACAAAAAGAAAAACATCTATACTGCTTTGTGTGGACTTCAAAGTTGTTACATCTGCAAAAAGTCACACTCATAATAGGACTATTAGGCATTAGGTTTTATAGACAAAACAATATAAAAATCAACAAAAATGGTAAAAAGTGAATAAATATAGGTAAAAAAGGCTTTTACCATTTTTATTGTGATTTTGCCAAGAACTTTGCCCAAAACACCTCATTTTCCTCCAAATTTCATTGCTCGATTGCGGGAGGCACAAGCGACCATTTGGAAAACTGTCTCCTCCAACGAGGTAAGCTCTTGATCTTCTACCTTTTTCATGGTTTAGTTTTAGTTTGTATTGGCAATTTTCAAGGTTTTGAGTTGGGTTTAGGGCCAAAACTTGCACCCAAGCATTCTCGCAGGCTAGCCATATGGGACCTATGAGAATCTAGGATTCTTGCAGGTGGCCTTAAGGGCACCTGCGAGAATCTCACATTGTGCTAAAGGGGCACCTGTGAGGGCTAAAAAATGAAATTTCAATTTGATTTTTGCTCAATAAAAATTATGCCAACGTTTGAAACAAGTTGTTGACCCTTCTCTTATGGTTCTTGTGCAGGAATTTGACTATCATGATGTTAGAGTGGTGAGAAAGAGAACATGAGGAGGAGGATTCCATTTTCGGGAATGACCTGGGTACCGTTGTTTCCCTTCGATACTGTGGACTCTTGAAATTCTTTCGGATTCTGGGCATGAGGGCTCAAATCAGGTTGTTAGAGTACCTGGTTCATATGTGGGATGTGGACCAATAGTTATTTCACATGGGAGTCCATACATTGACCCTAGATATTGAGGATATCTACTTTCTAACAGGGCTATCACAGCGGGGGTACCACGCTAGCTTGCCCGGTAGCAGAGGTGGCAGGCTCCCTATAAGTGAATATTGCCGCCAGTACTATGTTCCTGAGGCAGAAAGAAGCAAGGGAAAGGTTGCTATTTGGGGGGTCCAAAACTTGACCCTATGAACCATCTTGTTCACTATAGCATGCATGGCTAGGAGCGCAGATCCACACATGTCTCTCCAGAGCTACTTCCAATATGCCATAGAATGCACAGAGTTGTGAGTCTTCAACTGGTTGGATGCAGTTCTCCGCAGCATGAAGAGGCAATTGATGAAGTGCAGGAGGGGCGACTTGAAGCATTTTTGGTATGGCTCACTTTTGGTGTTCTTCTTCCTTGATAGGGTCCCATTGCTAAGATCACAGGTTGACTAGGGTTTACCGACCCCACAGGATTTGAGGATGCTGAGGTGGTGTAACCTCATGGCCCAACACGTAGCTAGGCCCATCATCAAGTACAATGATTCATTCTTCGACTGGCTACGACCACAGATGTTGATGGTTGATGACTAGGTTTGGACTTCCGAGGGGATCCAGATTTGGCCCTACCTGAAGACACTCAGTGGGGTGACCTAGGTAAGAAGTACATATTTTGTTTTTTTAAATGTTTTTGTAATTTTTATCATATAAAATGTTTTTATGTTTATCCAGGAACTAATCAAAAAATCTATTTTTGATGACACAGACATGGGGCCATATCAACCTCTGGGAACGTCTCCTATTCAACGGTGAGGAGAGGCAGCTCCAGTGGTTTGATGGGATGCTAAAGACTATGAGGCAGTGGAGCAGAAATTGGAGGGGTTGACCATTGACATCCCAGACATGGCTATTGGGGAGATCCCTAGGCATTATCAGTGCCACACTATGGGGGTGTCAGAGTATATTAGTCGACTGCTTCGTAGGGTGGCCTGGGCAGTTGTGTGCTATCATGAGCATCACCCATGATGCTATTTTGTAGAAGCTATGGGCTTCACCTTTTGAGATTTTGGTCCTTGGACAGACTTTTTGTAAAAAACTTTTGATCGTTATATACATATATACCCCTTCTACCGACTTATCTTGTGTTTGTGTGATACATGTGATGTGATTGGTTTACAAATGGCCCAAATGTCTGTCTAATACATAGTTAGCTAATGAATTAGTTAATGTATTTAGACATCTAGGAATGTGTTGATATTCAATATAATCAAAATAACACTCCAAGAGGCAAATTCATAAATATACCCGTAATAAAGTAGGACTTCGAATAGCATAGACATTACTTAGCTGTAGTACTACTATTTGCGAATCGAGTTGTACAACCAAGTGGCGGATACCGAGTGAAATAGCATCAATCAGCAATTCAATGAAAGTGCTATACTCTGCTATATTGTTGGTCGCACGACCGAGACACACACCTCGTAAACTGATGAGCTCGTTTGTAGGGGCGTAAATTGCCCATGCAGCAGAAGCAAGGTTCTAAGTGATACAGCTAGCACCATCGACGAATCCAATGTAGGGTGGTGAAGACTCCAACATCTGGAAACCAAGCACAATGCACGATAAGAGGTCGAGGGCAGAGACCAAATAACACAAAAGTATACTATAGTAACACACAAGAAGTATGATATAGTAAAATACACGTACTCATGCACAGGTGATCTTAGGCATAGTACTTCTTTAAGTACAACCCATTTCTGGGTTCACTCAAAGGGATACCATCGTAATATACTAACTCATAGGCTCTTTTCTCTAAAACTCTTTTAACAATATAAGGACCTCGCCACATGGCTTCAAATTTTCCTGCTCCTAACATATCCCGATCTTGTTCGTAAAGGAGAACTAGATTGCCTTCAGAGAAGACGCGAGGCTTGACATGTTTGTCGTATTGGGACTTGATGTGTTTCTTCTAGGATTTTATGAATAGGGTAGCATCACGACGAGTCTTGTCTAATCGCATGAGGTACAACAGACGTTCTTCTTTAGCAGAAGTGTTTGGGAGAAGTTTGACGGCTAGTTTTAAGGAGGGTATTTCACATTCAATCGGTAGGATGGCTTCTAGGCCATAGACTAACTAGAATGGTGTAAATCCGATAGAAGACTTAATGGATGTCCGGTAAGCCCACAACATTGAAAACAACATCGTGTGCTAACTCGTCTTGTGAATCCCTATCATTCATCGAAGCATGGTAATGAGGACCTTGTTAATTTCTTCGACTTGGTCGTTGCCTTGTGGGTAATAGGGTGTTGAGTTTTCATGGTGAAGACCCAACTTTTCAGTGAGTTCATACATCATGAAGTTTCTAAAGTGGCTACCATGATCAGTAACAATAGCCCGAGGAACGCCAAAACGAGCTATGATGTGATTGAATATGAATAATGCAGTGGTCCTTCTGGTATTGTCGAATGTCGGCATCGCCTTGGCCCATTTCATAAATTAATCTATGGCTACAATGATGTAACGTTTCATGAAATCGATAACCCATTTTGCAAAAGGACCAAAGGATACTACAGGGTGTAGTGGAGCGGGGTGTGATCATATCTTGTTGTTGTAGGTTTGGCAAGCATGGCATTTTTGGATGGAAATTATACAATCATTGAATAAAAAAGGCCAAAAATATCCTGCGCACAATATCTTCTAGGTAGTAGCATACCCAGACATATGACCACCATAGGCTCCAAAATGGCAGTCATTTAGAGCTTTCTCAGCTTCGTCGAACGTGAGGCAGTGTCAAAAAATGGAGTCAATCCCATGATGATAAAGAGTATCACCAAGGATAATATACTGACGAGTTTGGTAGCATATTCGATGGTGATCAGTACTAGACAAAGTGGGCCACAAAGACTGGGTTTGGAGATATATGATGATATCTTCATACCAAAGATCATCGGAACTAATCAGGAAAAGGGATTCATCAGGTAATGAATCGAATGCTACCTTTTCTGTCTCAAAAGAGGGAAAGTCGCATATCAACTCAGCAAACACTAAGGATTTCTTTGACTTAGCACGTTCGAATTCTAAGTCAAACTCCTCGAGTATCACGATCCATTTGGAGTATTTTTCCCCTAGCAGTTGGTGTGTGAGAATGTGTTGCATAGGGTTGCAATTAGAAATTATTGTAGTCTTGCGAGAGAGGATATAGTGTCGAAAATGTTGAACTGCTTGGATGAATTCAAAGGCCAGTTTTTCTACATGTAAATACTTGGTTTCGATAGGCATAAGACTTCAACTCAAGTAATAGATGACATGTTCATCATGAGAATCATCCTCCTGGATAAGAACCATAGTGATGGTGTAGTTTGAGGCTGAGAGGTAGAGGAAATAATCGTGATTGTAATCAGGTGGGAAGAGAAGTGGGGTATGTGTCAAAGATAGTTTCAAAGCTTCGAAAGCTTTGTTGGCAGTGGTATCCCATATGAAATCAGACCCTTTCTTAAGCAGTCGTGTAAATCCAAGAGTTAGCTCGGCATAGTTCGGGATGAAACGATGAAGAAAGTTTTCCTTCCCTTGCAAACTTTGTAAATGGCGAAGTGAGGAAGGAGGAGGGATATTGAGAATCGCCTTGACCTTCAAAGGATCTACTCGGATCCCTTGACGTGAAACAATAAATCCTAGAAGACGGTCAGATTCTATGCAGAAAATGCATATGTGACGATTCAAGCGTATATGGTAAAACCGACATTGAAGGAAAATGGCTCGAAGGTGTGTTGGATGGTCTACCCAATGCATGGAATGAGTGGGTAAGTCATCGAGATATGGTTGCATGATATGCTTTATATCCTGGAAGGCCTAAGACATAGTGCGCTGAAAATTTGTGTCGGCATTCTTTAAATCGAATGGAAGTTTTTGGTAGGCGAACGTGCCCCAAGGAAAAATAAAGGCAGTCTTGTGTTGGTTCGTGGGTACAATATTGATTTGATTATATCCGGAGAAACCATCCATCAAGGAGAATATTTCACTTCTAGCACAGTCATCGACGATCTGGTCAATGAAGGGGGTAGGAAAGTTCTCTTTAGGACATGCTTTGTTAATATCCCTATAATCAACACACATGCGAATTGTGCCTTGTTTCTTGTCGATCGAGACAAGATTGGAAACCCAGTCAGTGAGAGCCACCGGGTAAATAAAGTTGTCTTTGAGAATTTTCTCGACTTCAATCTTTATAGTGGTCACTTTACGTGGATGGACTGGATGAAGACGTTGCTAGACAGGTTTATCATCTGGGTATGTCTTAATCTCATGTATCACAATGGCGGGATCAATACCCGGCATCTCTTCGTAGTTCTAGGTGAAGATGTCATGAAATTATTTGAAAAGTGACTTGTAGGTGACAATTTTGTCAGTGGAACACGAAGCTCCGATATGCACATTTTCGACAATTCCAGGTTTTATGGATATGTCGATAGGAATGGTGGGTGAAATATTACTTAAGTTCCCTTCGTGAAACACATCGTGGGTAACCTTGGGAATGGTAGAAATGTCGACAACGATCGACAAGGTCGATATCCGTTGGTAGCTCTCGATGGTGTGTTGTTCCAGGAAGAGGATGGACCGATGATTTCCATCATCCTATGCGGTGTCTTCCATCACAGACATGATCATCTCATCCATAGGAAAAATAACGTGGAAAGGATCTAGGGATGAATCACCAAGAGAGGGGGTAGAGGGGGTTTCTGATTGAATGGCCTGATAGGCAGATTCGACCGGACTCAAAGGCATTTCGTCACTGAAACAAATATGATCACTGGGGCTGGGTACCATCCATGGGTCATGAGACGTAGGGGTTCCAGGAATAGAGGTGGAGATCATGTTGATTGAGGTGACAGACGGATGTGTAACATTAGGTGTTTGGATGGGGAAGGTACCCATTAACGAGGAGTCTTTAAGAAGACCCACACCGACGTTCTCATACCCGAGGGGGGTTTGGCAATGCACAGTACGTTGTCAGTCCATGTATCCGAGTTAAAGAAGGCTAATTGTTCAATGGTAATTACCTTTCCTTGATGTGGGAAATGCAGGACATGGAAAAGAGTCGACACAACAATGCGCATGGAATCAATCCAGCTACGGCCAAGTAGAAGGTTGTAATCAAGAGGAGCGTCAAAGATCTCCACTTCAACTTGGACCATTTTTCCTTTCAACGTAATTGACAACAAGGGGAGAACACCGTAAGGCTTAAAACCAGAGCCATTGAAGGCTTTGAGTGTGTTGTGGGATTCAGTCAAAGGAGGAGAGTCGATGGCTTTCCAGCAGGTAAGAGACATGACACACATCGAGGCACCCTCGTCGATAACTATTTGACAAATGTTCTTGTCGAAGACAATAACTTGTATTTGGAATGCGAGTTGAGGGGGTAAACTGAGAATGTGATCTTCCAAGTAAAAGATTATTAAATTTGTATCTGTGGGGTCGATTCCACCAATAGATTTTAACAGTGCCTTCCGTTCCATAGGACAACTCTGAAGGACTTCGAGGGATGACATCGCAGATGGTTCCTGGGCTAGATCTTCGACAATGCTATAGTTCTGGGTGGCACGGGCGTGAGGATTGAAAGATAATTTTTGAACAACACCCTTTGGGGGAGGGCGAAGAACTATATCGAGGCTCAGTCCTTCAAGATGAAGAGGACCGTTGGTAGGTGGGGTCATGGGAGATGGTTGGACTGATGGAAGCGGTACCGCATCAACCTTATCTTTAGAGGAAGAGTAATCTTTGCCTTGAGTGGTGAAAGTGATGTCATTCATATTTGAATCACTGGTACACATTAATACATAAGATGTATTGGAGGGGGAAGGTTGTCCATGAATGACCAATTGGGCCTGTTGTTGAGAGGGGAAGGGTTGTAACAATACGGTCGGAGTGGGGGGTTTCGTGGTCCCTTGAAGGAACTTAGTAACCTTGGCTCTTCATGGACAATCATTCATGTAGTGACCATCAACACAGATAATACAATGGTATCAGCGTTTGTGCTTATCCCTATCGTCAACAGGTGGTGTTTTGGTTCTCTTTGCTTGTGAATTATTTTTGTCCTCCTTATTATTACCCTTTCCCTTTCTGGATTTGTTTTTACCAGTGGGGGTAGATTGGACAGAATTTACCTCAAAAGTCTTCCCAGTGGGAGGGGTAGGAGATAGAGAATTTTGAAAATTAGAAGAAATGGGTTTGGGGTTGTTGCTAGAGGTTTGGATGGAATGAGGTTGGGCATGGAAAGTGCCAATCACACCGTCGGCTACATGAGAAGCAGCAGGAGTAGTTGAAGTGGCGGAAGTAGAAGGATGAGGTGCATCAGAGAGTAAGTCGTAAAGAGTACCTATTTGTGAGTAAACGAGGTCAAGGTATTGAGCATGACTAATGGCCTATTCTTCCGTGACAACTCCACCCATGGAGGTATCATGACCAATGTCATTCACGAATGATTTCATGAACCATTCTGCCAGCAACTGATCGGGAAGTTTGAGTTTGATGATACATCTTCTCCGTCACCACTCATGAATGTGATCGGAGATATGAGTGGCTTTGGTTTGTTTGACAGAAGTCAAAATATTTGTCCCTGTTTCATAGCAGATTGGTAACTGGTAGTGGGTGAGGAAAGCCATAGCAAGGGTTTTGAAGTCGTTGAAGAAACCTCGTGCTAATTCTATATACCACTCCACGCCGGAACCTGTAAGGGTTCATTGAAAAAGGCCTAAGCGAATAGAGTCATCCATCAAGGAGTTGGATGAGCACCAAAGGTGAAAATTCATCACGTGATTGTTGGGGTCCTCTCCTGGTTTACCATCAAATTTAGGGATATCAGATGGTAGTTTGGCTAGTATGGTGGGCCATTGAGGAGAGTGATGGATCAGATCATTTAAAATCCTCAATATATTAGGTAGGTCCAAGGTGGCTAAGAATGGTAACTATCTGTTCACATGTGGGTACTGGTGACTTTGGGGAGGGAGTCCCGTCGGTAAACCAGTGGGACCATAAGTAGTTTGCATATAATGCGAAGATCCGGGCAGATTCGGTTGTTGGTGTGGAGGCAAGTAACTCATAGGGTTGTACCCTTGAATAAGGGCGTGGGGTTGAGCATTAGATCCCCAAATAGGATTAGACATACCTAGATAGGGTTGGCCTATACTAGGGGGTATAACGGAGCTAGCTTGAGGCTGTTTCCCCCCAATCAAATGAGGATTATGTTGTATAAGATGATTCCAATACTGGGCCAAGGATGGTGGTATGTTTTTTCCATAGGGTGGGGTCGATGGGGGTTTCCCTCCAATCAAGGGTTGTGTCCCAATTGGGACTTGTCTGGTAAGGGGGGGTTGAGTTGGGCCTCCTTGGTGAAATTATCCTCCAACAAGAATCTAGTAATTTGGTGTGAATGACAGAATGGTGCCACTAGGATCAGTGCCTCTAATAGAGGATGGAAGAGGTCCTCTGTAAAGGGGGGGAGGAAGTGTCGAAATGAAACCGGGGGGATGGTGCCCAGCAGGAGTAGAACTGTTAGGAGTTCCAAATAAGATTTGCGTCGTAGCGGGAATAGAGGCATTCAACACATGGTATCCGGGTGGAAGTGTCGGGGTGACTCTGGGTGAAAGTAGTGTGCCAATGGGGGCTTATCTAGCTACAATGATCCCAGTGTGAGGACTCGTAGTATCTGTGTAATGGACCATTTGTAAAGGGAGATTCAAGACGTGGTCAGCTCATGGAGTCTCTGTGCTAGGAAAATAATAAGCAGTGATAAAAGGTATTGTGTCTGGATCAGAGGTTTCGGGTAGCTCAGGTGAGACAGTGATATCAACGCTTGCTCCTGAGCTAAAGAGATCCCGTCTAAAAATTCCAGTAGTCGAAAAAGGATCTTGACCCTTGGGTCCTAGGAAAGGTCCAATCGGTGATCCATAAGACTGAACAACTAAGTCTTCGGATGAATTCACTCGCACAATGCATCTCTCGAAATCGGGATGAAGTCGAAAGTCCTCTCAAGAATTGGTAATTCAGAATTATTCTAGAGAGTTAGTTCTTTCCACTTGTGGAGTGGAAACGTCTTGGACTTCACTCTGTTGGGGAGAGCCCTTCGGTGAGTTGGTAGGCAATGGTTGAGAAACTTCCATATTTTCTGGAGGTAAGCCTTGCATTCTATGTGAATGGCGTGGAGGGTCAATTGTGATCGAGTTGAAATTTTACAAATAATATTCTATGGCCTATTAGGGTAGACAAACAGCACGTGCTAGTAAAATCTAGGAAGAAAAACCAAGCAAACGAGACCTTCTAATGTCAAGGTCACTAGTTGGTGATGAAATCCAACGTCGCAACAACGAGACAAGAAGGGGTTGGGCTAGGGTGGAAAAGTTATGTTGACGACCTGCTTAACGGACTTACACCCTGGTACAAGATCCCACACATAATCATGGGTATACCCTCCAAGGAGCCCAAGTGAGTTTGGCCAACGTCGATTCCAGGTACCATGAAGACTTTCCCCTTCATAGCCACCTTGTGTAAGACCCTGAAAAGATAGGCTACTAAGGTTACCACCAACAACAATAATGCCTGGGGGAATAGTCAATAGTACGATCCACACGCAAGGGCAAGGTATCTAGCTTGAAATCAACTTGAGAAGCTTCCACTCATCATTGTTGGTATACCTTCAAGTGACCCCCGTAATATGTGAAATCTCCACACCAATATTAACAAAACAAGGTGAGTAACTCTGTCAATCTCGATGCAACCTCAAGTTTAACCCTTTTGTGAGAAGGGCTTCCCAAGACAAAATGTTGGAAATGGAATTTGACACTCCCTATCACAAGATACTATTGTGTGTTTTGTGCTTTGGAGAGTGTGTCTCACTGCCTATTCCAAAGCTCTAGCCTAGCTAATGTTGGTGTAAAAGAGTCCTAGAAAATGTTACTAGTTAAATTTTAAAGTCGCATAATATTATTAAAGGTTGTTGTTACTCAAGAGAAGATGGAGACGAAACGAATGTTGTTTGAGACTCTGACCCAACAATGCATAGATAGGAATGAATGGTACAAATTTTGTTCAATGAAACCTATTTACATGAGGGAAAGAAGAGTTTTCTGGAACAACATGAACTACGATAGATAATCTTCTTTGAAATACACGATTAAACAATCATGAGCAATGAAAATTCTCTATCTGTGTTTTTTCAATATTTGAATGCCAATATTTTCGAATAAAAAGTTTCTTAAAAGAAAGAAAATGTTTTCAATTCTTATTAGAATACAACAACAGTAATGGAACTAAAATGTAAGCAACCAACGAAAACAAAAAGAATGCACAACAAATACCCCAAACGAATCTTTTAATGAAGACAAAAATAACAAACTGACAAAACTAGCCTCTTCAAATGCACGAGGGGAACAGATTTCCCAGTAATAAGCAATTGAAAAAGACAATCAATCTCAACTTTTACACCAATCATAGGCTCCTGACCAAACAAGCACTCATATTCTAGGACCGGAGATTATACCCTTGTTTGAAAAAAAGGTCAAGAAGTAAAAATTGAGACAAAATGAACAAGGAGAGCTTTCGATTTTTGAAAACCAATCATTTACAGGATCTAAAGCCAAGAAGCATTCAATCAATGACCAGAGAAGTTCTTCCTAGACACACAAACAAATTTGGGTATCTAAGGACACAAAAAGACTTAAACCAAAAATTTTGCAAGTGGGTTCAAAGGCAGGCAATGTATTACAGTGCGAGAATCAATGATTCTCGTAGGATAGACACAGGTTGACTACAAGGGGTTCACACTGGACTGAACACCAGGGTGCAAACTTAGGTGATTCTCGCAGGCTACTAAAGGGTGCAGTGCGAGAAGGTCTGCAAACAAGCAAAATTTGGAAAAAGGACAAAATTTCTTAGGGAACTTTCGGACCCAGGGAGTCAGTGAGAATATTCTCAAGACTCAGATATTGATGGGAATGATAAAAGGTAGATCAAGAGAAAATGGCCAAGCAAAAACCAATAAAAACCACTAAAAATGGGTATGAATCCCCAACGGAGTCGCCAATTTTTTTATCGGACTAATCGGTAGGTGTGGACACTAACAGATCTCCCTAGATCCACTTGGATCTAGAACAAAACAAGACAAGAAACGACTCTTTCCCTAAGTTATAACCATTGAATCTACTAATAGGAAGGAATAAGTGACATACCTTTATATCTCTTAGGTCTTTGTTGTTCTCGTTTCTCTCTGGTGCTCTCATGAAGTCAAGTCCAAGACAACACAAACCAACCAAAGTGAAGATAGAAAAGTATATTCAATGTCAACCTATGCATATGATCAATGAATTACACAATAAAGTAAGAGTGACTTTATGGGAAAGGGACATGTCACTATATCGTATTAATTGAAAGTAGAAGATACAACCTGATCGCCTTGATGTTGCAAGCTTCCTTTCAGTGACCCTTGGTTCCAACACACACACTTTCTCTGTACTTGCATGAAGAAGATCCAATTCCTTTTGATAGACCAAATAGGGCTTCCAAGCTATTGTCCAAGCAGGGTTCTTCACTCAATTGTTTCATCAATTCTTCATTCAATCTTGCTTAACCTTTTCCATGAGAAACCCTTCAATATATAGGAGAAGAGAGATGGTTACATGGATGAGGATGATCCCATCAAATCTAAGAAATCAGTAGAATGACAACCAAGTGAATGCCAACTCATTTTCTAGAAGATCCCCTTCTAGAACCTTCGAGACCTCATCTCCTTTCCAAGCTTAAAAACAGGTTTGTACCCTGTGTATGGAGCAGACTGTGAGAAGTTTGCACCCTAATTGTGGGTGGCCTGCGAGAATGAGCCATTCTCGCACCCTAGGACACAAGCAGCCTGTGAACTCATTTTAAAAGTATGTTTTTGGAAGAAGACAGAAGCCAATTTTCTCAAGCAAGAAGTCCTTGTTGGGAGCTTGAATACATCATTGTTAAGACATCACCAAAGTGACCAAAATCATGTGTAACACTCTCTCTCTCACACACATACATAAGAAATAATGAAATTTGATTAATTTATTCAATTACAGATCAAGGAAAAATGATGATACATGTTTTTTCATCTTTACACATAGTAATGAAGATCTCCCTTCATCCATGTCTCTCTCAATGAAAAAAAATATATCCTACATTTATGATAAGAACTCATACCATGATTTCTTTATCAATTCTAAATTTGATCTCGTTACTCAAATATAGATGAAGGAAAAAGAATGATACAATGGTACTTGAAATGGGTGTAGGACAGTCATTGATGGAGTGTGTTGTTAAGGCACTCCGTGATGTTAAAGTCACTGGTTTGAAACCTGCAGGGACAAAAAGTCCAGCCATGTTAAGGGTTGGTGTGGCTCAGGCCGGGTGTGATCCCTTGGTGATTTTGATGGCTTAGATTCCCCTAAGTCACGGTTTCTCAGCCACAGGTTAGTCCCACAAGTCACAGACAAACTAACAGACAAAAAAAACAAAATGGGTAGTATGGGCATTCTTGTCAAGCCAACTCTTGGAGTTTTCCAATATTATATATTCATTTTCTCCCTTGGTCCAAATTGGCCATTGTTCCATCCAAATCAACGGCATGCATTATGAAGGTCCAAACTTCCTTTGATCACATTCATTAAAAGGGTCCAAATTTCCTTTGCTCACATGCATTTCAAAAAGATATGAACAAACTGATGTTTTATGGGGGTCCAAACTTCCTTTTCCCACAAACATTTTAAAAACAAATTCTCAAATAGATATTTTTATTATCACAATGATCTCCTTCAATATAGTCAAGATGAAATGAGGGACCTTGTAATCCCATCCATCTTGTTAGTTATTTCACTGAGAAAAATACTTGATGTGTCATTTTCCATCTTAGAACATTCTCTTTGGAGGACCAAAATACCCACTTCCATCTCACCAAATACTTAGCATGTTAAACCTATATTAAATAAGATCTCCTAATACAAGGATTTTGAAGTTAAAAAGGTGTGTCTATCTTTCCATTCCATCCTCTTGGTGGTGCAAATTTATGAAATTTCCCTTAGAAATGGTGCTTTCTCTCAAAATTTGTTTAATTTAGGCTAATTCATGTTGGAAACCTTCTTTAGGGATAAAACGATTAGCCAAACCTTGAAAAATACTAGAGTCCAAGTCCTGTGACTTTGTTCTATGTTGAATAGATTCCATAATCTCTCAACTTTCATAACAAGGGGAAGTAATATGGGATCCTTAACAACTATCATCCCTTATCTTTTGGCACAAAAATGATTGTCTAGGCAATCTTCTTAAATATCTCACCCTACTTTTTGAAGGATTCCCATAAAGAATCTGAAGAATTCTTAAGAACCCATTTTAGGAATTTTTTTTTAACAAGTATAAATCATTTTACTATGAAACTTTACCATTCTTTTTCCAAAAGTTTGGCAATGATTTTACAGCTTGCATTGTAGAGGGAAACTAACCTCTAGTTATCCAACCTTTCATTCAACTCCTCTATAATAGGCATGTCAAAGTTGATATAAAACCAATTAGAGTCTATAATTTCATCATTTTCCATGAAAGTCATCAATGTTTATTCTTCATGAAAACTTAGGCTTGTTTAAACATTTTGAAAGAAAATTTTTCATTCTCTGAGATTTTAATAGTCCTTTGTAGTCCATAAGTCCTCATACTCGGTAGTTATTTATCTTGAATCATTCCTTGATTTTGTAGTAGCTCTCCATAGGCCTTTTTTATATTACTCATGAATTCCAAAACCCTATACATCCAAAAAACTAACCCTAGAAGGTGAAACGCCAAAAGTCATGTGGGCCCCTATGGGTAAGTTGGTGTAAGTTGGTATCTCAACTTCCCAGGGTCATACATTTTACATACGACCTCTGTTTTAGGCATGTTATATCCCATTGGAAAGGTCTTTCAAAGTGATACACATTCTGACATCAAAATCTGACCCCCTCTACAGTTTGACTATGGCGAGCCAAAAAAACAACGTTTAGGGCCCCAAACTGGCCCTAGAAGTACAAAAAGATGTGTTGACATGAAAACATACAAAATAATCCAGTTAGATTAGGAGAGATGCCATTAGTATCCATGTGGAGGATGTGTGGGGCGTCAGATAGCCCCAGAATTGTAGAACCCGCAATTACAAAGAAGCAAAGAAGAACGTGCTGAACAAAAATGGACAAGAGGGGGTAGTTGGAATAGGTGGGTGGCCACCAATATCCACCTGGATCAATCCTCCCCCCTTAGGAAGTGATGTACTACTTGTTATAGCAGATATTAGTGTTGAATTTAAAGGGGATATTTTATCCTAGTCTATCTATTCCTTGCTATGAAATGCTCAAGTAGACAAGCAAGTGACATTGAATCCTAGGAATTGAGACTATGTTATAAACACAAGTTTGAAAAATTGTCACAATTTCAATTGAGAGGGAGAGAAAAAGAAAGAAAAAAATTATATTAATGACCAAAGAAAATTCAAGAGGACATAGATGGACATATAGTATTAATAACCAAACAGGGAGTACTTAGAGGCATGCTCTCTATAAAATGACCAAAACAATGAAGAACTTTATGCAAAATTGAGGAGTAAAGAATAGTTCACAAGCTATAATTAGGGTTCAATATCAATGAAGAATGAATGGATGTTAAACAAACCACCATACATACATTAATAATACTAAGGATGTATAAGGCATAATTGTTCACACTATGATGGTATTATGCAAAAATAAAGTATATATATATATATATATATATATATATATATATATATATATATAGCATTGTCAAAACTCCTTGGTTAGGTCTATTCAAAACCAATGTCACAATAAAGTATTGAAAAACAATCAAAGTCTACATATTGAACTCATAATAATAATTGTGCTATCCAATTTCACCCTCTAGCTACCCCCTATGGAAATGAGGTGTCAATCCTAATTCTAAATAGTTTTGAGAAATAAGTAAGGTAGAACTATGTTCTGTATTGATTGATCTTGTCCCACTAATCTGGATTTAGGAGCAAAACAAATTGATTAATATAATGAATACAATAAACATGGATATATAAAGAATAACACAGATATCCAGTGAAAAATATCTTCTATTGAATAATGAAATAGGCTGAAACTATAAAACTACAGAACTGAAACACTTGCTCGAATGGTGGTAGCTATCTCTAAGAAGAGATGTGGCTGCTATGCACATCCTTCTGAGAAGAATGGATTACAATGAGGCTCCATAGGCCTTTTTTATATTACTCATGAATGCCAAAACCCTATACATCCAAAAAAATAACCCTAGAAGGTGAAACACCAAAAGTCATGTGGGCCCCTATGGGTAAGTTGGTGTAAGTTGGTATCTCAACTTCCCAGGGTCATACATTTTACATATGACCTCTGTTTTAGGCGTGTTATAGCCCATTGGAAAGGTCTTTCAAAGAGATACACATTCTGACGTCAAAATCTTACCCCCTCTACAGTTTGACTATGGCGAGCCAAAAAAACAACATTTAGGGCCCCAAACCGGCCCTAGAAGTACAACAAGATGTGTTGACATGAAAACATACAAAATAATCCAGTTAGATTAGGAGAGAGGCCATTAGTATCAATGTGGAGGATGTGTGGGGCGTCAGATAGCCCCAGAATTGTAGAACCCACAATTACAAAGAAGTAAAGAAGAACGTGCTGAACAAAAATGGACAAGAGGGGGTAGTTGGGATAGGTGGGTGGCCACCAATATCCACCTGGATCAATCCTCCCCCCTTAGGAAGTAATGGTCTCCATAGCATTGAGTTGCCCCATTAGGTGAGGAAACTTCTACTGGATGTGATCCACTTTCCTCGGTGTAGAATATGCCCTTCCTTGACAACCCAATAAAGTTGGATCCTCTGTTGACGAGTTCTCTTGAACTGTGTGTCCACTATCTGATCAGTGGAGGCTTGTTACATGCAGTCAAGGTTGAGATCTGTTGGTGTCAATTGTTCTATGATCTTCGAGGTGTCCAATAATGGTGGAAAATATGGCCAAAGGAGGTCCACATTGAAAAATGGATGTAGGCCAAGGAAGGGTGGAGTGTTGAGATCAAAAGCATTGCTACCCATAGCCTTGGTGATAGTGTGAGTCCCATAGAGAAGTGGGCTAAGCTTCCGATGGGGCCCCATGAGACACTCCTTCTTCAAATGTAACCAAAATTTGTCGCCAACCTGAAACTGTTGTGGTACCCTATCTTGATCATGTTACTGCTTATACTTAGCATTGCATTTCTGCAAAATCTCCTAGACCTATTGGCAGATGTGTTGAAACCCCTCAATGAAACTAGTGGCTTTGTCGATCACAGACTGATCATGGGAAGAGTCTATCTGTGTAGTGGCAAGAGGAAGTGCAACATCAATGGGTCCCAAGATTTGGAATCCCAGACCCACCTGAAATGGGATATGGTTGATGGAGCTATGGAGATCCCTATTGTAACTATGTTGAAAATAGGGGAGACTCTCGTCCCATGTACGTGGTTTCTCAGAATTGTAAATGCGCAGGATGTGCACAATCATTCGATTGACTACCTAAGTTTGGTCATCGGTTTGGGGCTAGAAAGAAATGGATTTTGTGAGATTGGTGTCCAACAGAGACCAGAGACTCAACCAAAATGTGTTGAGGAACCTGTTGTCTCAGTCGGAGATGATGGTATGTGGTATCCTAAACTGGACCCACACTCATTCGAAGAAGAGATTGGAAATATATTTCGTTTTGATATTCTTCTTGTAGGCTATGAGGATGGTCATCTTCAAAAACCTATCAATGACCACAAATACGCAGTCTTTTCCTTGCTTGGTGGATGGAAAACCAGACATGTAATTCATTGAGATGGATTTTCAAGACTTCTTGAGAATAGTAAGAGGGGTGTATAAGCCTTTCTTCTTGATGGTTGGCTTGGCAGTGGCACAGGCAGTGCAAGATCCGATATACTGGCCACAATTTTCTCCAAGCCAAAATTTCCTGACACCCGACTGTAATGGGATTCCCAAATCATCTTTGCACGCTCGCTTGTAGGAACACAGAGATGGAACAAGTGGCATAAGAGTCTGTCCTGAATGTGAAAATTAGTGATAGTTGCACATGTACCCAAGATTTGATAGGTGCTGGAAAATTCTGGATATTGCTGATAAAGTTGGGGCCACTCAGATGCTTCATGTCCACAGGAATGGAGCACAGTGGTGAGTGCAGCCATAGGAGTCCGACTGAGACAATTAATGACATGATTAGAGATACTTGTCTTATACTTGATGTTGAGAGGGAACTGTTGTAGATAGGTGGACCACTTCTAATGGTGGTCATTCTGCAATTTCCCATGTGTCTGTATGAACTACAGAGGCTTCTGATTAGTGTGTATGATCGTCTCTTTTCCCAAAATGTAACGTTTTGATTGACGACATGCTTGTACAATGGAATACATTTCCTTGTCATAGGTGGGGTATTTTCGGACAGTGTCAGAGAGTGTCTCACTATGGTATGCCATCGGATGCCCATGTTGAGTGAAAATTGTGCTCATAGCATAGTCAGATGCATCAGTCTCAATCTTGAATGGTTGTTGCAGATCGAGAAAGGAGAGTACTAGAGCTGAGCACAAACGATGCTTCAGATCATTGAATGATCGTTATTTCTCCTTCCCCCACACAAACTTGAACCTACCACCTCCCTTGGTCACCTGGATTAGTTTTGGACAGTCACGAATGACTTGGATCTTAGCTGGATCAATATGTACCCCATGCTCATCAACAATGTAGCCCAAGTATTGGACCCTATTCATGCCAAAAGAGCATTTTTCCAAGTTGGCATATAGCTTGTGTTGTCGTAGAGTGCCCAAAACCTGGTGAATATGTCACATGTTCTCCTCCCACATCATGCTGAAGATGAGGATGTCATACAAATATACCACCACAAAGCAGTTGGTGAAGGGTCTCAATTATCATCCATCAACCTCATGAAAGTTGTTGGTGCATTTTTTAAGCCAAAGGGCATGACTAGCCATTTGAAGAGACCTTCTTTAGATTTGAAGGTTGTCTTCCATACATTAGTTGGTTTGATGGGAACCTAGTGGTACCTAGAATTTAGGTCAATCTTGTTGAATAACTTTGCACCCTTGCATTGGTCAAGAAGGTCATCAATCCTAGGAATGGGGTACCGGTTCCTGACTGTGATTTTGTTTAAGGCTCTGTAATCAATGAAGAGTCGCCATGTCCCATCCTTCTTCTGCACCAGTACAATCAAGCTTTTGCAAGGGGAGGGGGTTGGTCTGATGTGCCCCTTTTAAAGTAGCTCTTGGATCTGTCACCTAATTTCATCATTTTCCATCAGTGAGTGATGATAGACTATTCCATTAGGTAGAGGTGTGTCGAGGGTCAGATCAATTGGATGCTTGACTTGGTAGTGTGTCGGTACCCCGGTAGGTGAGGAGAAGATGTCTTTGTATTCTTCCACAATCTCATCCACTTGCTTCTACTACAAATAGAGGCTCTGTGTATATGCCATGGATGTGGTGGCGACCTTCTACTTACTTTGAGCACGGATCACAAAGAAGATGAACTTTCTAGTCTGTGAGATGACCTTACTCCATTGCTTAGCAAAGATTAAAGAAATAACAGTAGGTGATGCTACCTCTGGTATCTTATACAATTGTCTACCCAAAGTAATAATAACACTGCGGGGTCTAGACTCATACCCAAAGTAAAGGTTGTTGGAAACAAGTCACTGTATTCACGTAGTAACTCTGTTATCCTTTCTAGTATATATTAATCCCAGTAGTCTAGAATGCTTGCCATTTTAGGGTTTTCTTCTATCCCGATGTTAACTTTCTTGACCTTGATTGGTGCAGCAAATTCCTCTGACTCCAGAGATGGACCTTCCACCTCTCTCTCTCTCCTTCAATCTCGGTTATATGAATGTTGCATATATCATCTTCATCTAGTGCTTCCTCTGTGACATGATAACATCAGAATAAATATTTGATTGTTTGTTTGTTCTGTTGTTGATATTCTTTTATAATCTCCACCTTAGGTTCCTCAAAAAGTATGATTCCCTGTATCATCTTCAAAGATGAATCAATATTGGGGTTCTCATGCTCAAATGAGAAAGTTACCACAAAATTCTATTGTAATATTGTCCATTATGTAGTGCCTCTACACATCTTCTGGTCTATGTACCAATTCTCTGGTATGCCTTCCAATGTATGAACAAAGTAATGATACCATTCATTTGGTGGTCTCAACCTCCAGTGTGTTCTACATTTCTCTATATGCTCAGCTGGCCTTCCTCATCCACCATATTTCTGCAAGGTATTGCTCCCTCGTTCTGTTCCAAATCTAATGTACAATAGCCTTTTACACTGATACCAGTCTTGAATTGTTTCCTTGTGCGCACACCACCATATTGTAGGTGTTTCCTTGAGTGCAATATCCAAGGCTAACAACCTCTGATTTTCCAAAACTTCTTCCTCATAATTTGTCAAGAATTATTCTAAGTCATTCAAACCATGAAAAGTGGGAGGTTCCCTTACCTCTGCATCGACCCACCTTACTACACAGTATATTCTTGTGCACCTCCTTGTGGAGACTTCATGTAATCTCTGCTGCCATTTTTCCAGACTTGTGTCTGGTTCTGAAGAACATGTTGTAATGCTTCTCCAGTTGAGTACCCCATATGCAGTTGGGTTGACATAATCATCTTCTTTTGCAGTAGTCCTATATAAATAATTTATTTCTTCCAAGTCCAAACATGCTTCATCTACAAACCTCTCTCACTCTGAAGGATCCAATGGTGTAATCACTCTGTACTTGCCCTATTCAAAATTCATTTTCCATGTCTTCAATTTGATCAAATCCTGGTTATCAAATTCCCAGTCCAAACAAAGTAATGTTGGGTAGGGTGTTGTGCCATCTACTATTTCTATCACTTCGAAATATTCCACAATGTGCACTCCATCTAAGTCTATTGTCACACCTTTAAGTCTTTCAACTAGTAACACTCTATGTTGATTTGATAATTTCAGCTGGACATGTGAATATCCTAATGTGGGTTCCCCCATTAGGGTGTTGTGCCATCTACTATTTCTATCACTTCGAAATATTCCACAATGTACACTCCATCTAAGTCTATTGTCACACCTTTAAGTCTTCCAACTAGTAACACTCTATGTTGATTTGATAATTTCAGTTGGACATGTGAATATCCTAATGTGGGTTCACCCATACACTGCCATGTCTTCTTAGGTGGGACATTTACTTCAGAGCCTAAGTCGATTATGATATCTCCCATATCAAAATACCCAATGTTGGAATTTAACCCGAATTCCCTACTTGTGCTTCTTATTATATGGAGATGATTAATTGTCTTCCTCTCTAACTTTCGTTCTACTTATGTGTTGCCTCTTTATAGCAAATTTTGTAAGACCTTAATGGATGATGGATCATTCAATAACTTAACACGGGATTGGAGAAAAGTATTTATGTTAATTACTTTCTCTAAAGGTTGTCCTTTGCTGGTGTGATCCATTGAAGATGGAATCTCATACATTGGTGGATCCTAAGTTTGCTACGCAATTGATGTGGATGAAATGTTCTCCTTGAGAATATCCTGTATGGATTCCTTAAATGTTTCCTTTTGCAAGATACCAGATACATAAAATATGTAGAACAGAAATGAAATGCTAGAAATGACAGAATAACAGTAAAATATCCAGAATAATCTTCACAATACACAGAAATGATATATAAAATAGCAACAGAAATAGCACTTTGAATTAGATAGCAATGTTCACGGGCCTCTTCGAGGGGGCAACCTCCAGTCGAGCAGCACTCTATTACAATAATCTCCAAGCTAGGGTTTTCATACCCTCGACCCTTATTTATACTAAATATGTCTCTTAAGAGAAGCATCTAGAGGAATATCCTTCTAGAAGCGGAAGCTTCTATTAGGTCTTCTTACATCCGCCTTATTCTATTTTATTGAAAGGTCTTATTAATATTGATGACCTTTATTACATTTAGATACATTGATCTACCTATGTGTGGGTTAGGACCCTAACATTCCCTCCCTCTTGAAGAACATCCTTGTCCTCGAGGTTTGATATGAGGAAATTGTTGTAAGATTGTAGTTGGTTCCCAGGTGGCATGTGCTGGAGTCATATCTGTCCACTTTACTAACACTTCCTTGATGGTTCTTTTGATCGCAGTGACACTCCAGCTGTCCCAATACATACAGTTTGTAACAAATGGATCGCCTTCTTGACTAACTCTGGAAGAGGTTGGTTTTAGTGTAGCACCCAGTTTAATCACCTTCTTCAAGCATGAAACATGAAAAGCTCCGGATGTAGCTTATTTGCGACTAGAGTGAGAGCTAGCTGATATGCTACTTGTCCCACAAGCTTTAGAACTATGTAAGGGCCATAAAAATTTGGGTGCTAACCCGACCTTTGCCTTTCGACCTTGAGGATTTTTTCTTATATGGTTGTGAAGCGAGAAATACGATTCTTCTACAGAATTAGCGTTCAGAGTGACCTCGATCACGCTTCTTTGCTTCATTCCTATTATGGAGGCCATGACCAAAGTTCTCTTTAAAGTCGAAGGATATCCTCTCAAGATTGTAAGTGTTTTGGTGGAGCCGCCCTAGACCTTAGAATTGCACAGTAAGTATAGAAGTAGCGGTAATACATCCTTCTGCTTGCTTCAAAAGGAGTCATCTGAGGTGGCTATATGGTATGTAGTGTTGTACACCATTTGGCGAGGGTAACCATTGAGCCCAGTGTTTTGTTTTAGAGGAGCAAAGCACCTCGAGATAGGTTTCTGTTTTTCAGAGGCAAAGCACCTCAGATAGGTTTCCAAACACTTGTTGACGAATTCCGTTTGACCATCTGTCTGGGGATGATAAACTGAGCTAAGATGCAATTGTGTGCCTTGTAGCTTAAACAATTCTTGCCAAAAATTGCTTGTGAAAGTTGGGTCCCGATCAGAAACAATAGATTTTGGCATGCCATGAAGCTTGAAGACCTGATCCATGAAAATTTGGGCCACCGTGGATGCAGTAAATGGGTGGTGAAGAGCACAAAAATGAGCATACTTGGAAAGGCGATACACCACCACCATTATCACTGATTTATTCCTCGATTTGGGTAAGCCTGTAATAAAGTCCATAGAGATATCCTTCCAAATATCAGGGGGAATTGGAAGCAGTTGGAGGGTGCCTGGGGATTTGACTGTTTCTCCCTTGTTGCGTTGACATACCTCACATTCAACCACAAACTCTATCATATGTTTTGGTGAACCCTGAGTGCCCCACTGTGGGTGTAGCATGAAGCTCAGAGAGTACCGTGGATTTGAGATTGGATTGTTTACTTAAATACAAGCGACCTTTGTATCGAAGCTCATCTTGAAGCCAGGAGTACCCTGGGGGAGACTGCACCTTGTTCTGCAGTTGTTGAATCAGATGCGAACTTTTGGGGTCTTGTAGCCATTCCTGGTGCACAGCTTGCAGCCAATCAGGTACAATGAAGGAAAGAGAAAAAAGAGATCCTTCGTCTTCATATTTCTAGGACAGTGCATCCGCCACTACATTTTCTTTGCCCTTCTTGTAAATGATCTCAGAATCATATCCAAAGAGCTTAGTGACCCATTTTTGTTGCTCCTGGGAGGAAATGTGTTGTTCCAAAAAGTATTTGAGGCTTTGATGGTCTATCTTAATTTGGAATCGTTGCCCCAAGAGATAAGGGCGCTATAATTCAACTGCATGCAGAATCGCCAACATTTCCTTTTCATAAATAGGTTTACCCAGATTCTTTTCAAACAGTTGTTTGCTAGTAAAGGCCAAAGGTCGACCCTCTTGCATAAGGATAGCACCAATGCCTTTCCCTGAGGCATCACATTCCAACACAAATGTCTTTGTGAAGTCTGGAAGAGCCATAACTGGAGTGGTGCACATGGCCGTCTTCAAAGTTTGAAAAGCTTGAGTAGCTGCTGGGGTCCAAGTGAAAGAGTTCTTTTTAAGGAGAGTCGTGAGAGGTGCTGCAATCTTTCCATATTTCTTGATGAACTTGCAATAATACCTTGTGAGGCCCAAAAATCCATGCAAGCTTTTGAGAGTCTTAGGGTGCGGCCAATCTTGCATAGCTTCAATCTTTTTTGAGTCCACCCTAACGCCATCTTTGCCCACGAGATGACCCAAGTATTCTACTTTGGATGCACCAAAAGCACATTTGGACTGTTTCAGGAAAAGATGGTGCTAAGAGAGTAGGCTGAGAACTTGATCCACATGAGTCAGATGGTCTGTCCATGTCTTTCTATATATGAGGATATCATCAAAGAAAACTAAGACAAATTGACGAAGAAAAGGGTGGAAGACATGGTTCATGAGGCTCTGAAAGGTGGAGGGGGCATTACACAACCCAAAGGGAATGATCAAAAACTCGTAGTGGCCCTCATGAGTGTGAAAGGCCATCTTAGGAATGTCAGACTCTTTCATACGGATCTGGTGATAGCCCGAGCGAAGATCAAGTTTGGTGAAGAATTGGGCACCACTCAGTTCATCCAAGAGGTCATCAATGACAAGAATGGGGAATTTGTCTTTGATGGTGAGTTTATTGAGAGCATGGAAGTCAGAACACATTTGCCAAGAACCTTCTTTCTTTAGTACCATGATGACCAGAGAGGAGTAAGGGCTCGTACTAGGACGGATGACTCCGGGAGTAAGGAGTTCCTGGACCATTTTTTCAATTTCATTCTTTTGGGAAAAGGGGTGGCGATATGGACGTATGTTGGGGGGAAGGCTCCCTGGGACAAGGGGAATGGATTGATCATGGACACCG